>JAOBRG010348609.1:0-13685 GCA_027574985.1 Umimayanthus nakama | reverse complement strand
TCACCTCGCCGCTTCGCGGCTCGGTAGAATATATTTCACTATTCACCTCCACTTCGGGGGATAGTTGTTAACTATTGCTGTAACTGTTACTGCTACTTTCGCCTAAAGTTACACGTACAGTTGATGCTTCTGTTTCTGCTTCTGTTGATGTTACTGTTACTACAATTCCGTTCTGGAGTCACAATTATGATACTGTTGCTATTGCCGTTGTTGCTACTTTTAACAAATGCCACAACTGATATTGTTGTCACAACTGCTTGAAAACGCATCTGATGCCATAGTTGATGCCACCGTTGCTGTTGCCATTACTGCCACTTGCATCAAATGTTCACAGTTGTTGTTTCAATTGCTCACAATTGTTTTCCCATTGTCACAGTTTATGTTTCTGTTACGGTTACTGCTACCGCTACTTATCAAATGCTACACACGACGTCTCTGTTGCCGCTACCATTTGAATCCATCTCAGTTAGCTACAGTTGACGTTTCTGTTGTTGTTGCTACATATAATTGAATTAAAATGCATGTCAGCAACAGATGGCGTTACTGTTGCTGATGCTATTACTGTTGATACTTGTTGTTGATATCAGTTCACAGTACTTACTGTAACAGCTACTTACAAGTAAGGTGATGACACTTGGTGTTCTGTTACTTGTGTTGCTACCGCCTCTGTGTTGTCGCCATCAGAAGTATGACCTCTGCATGTTTGGTCAGACTATTTTATTTTCATTTTGTTAGAATGGATAAAAGGATTGTTTGTCTCATAATTTACTATGCAACTCTACCAAAGCTTATTTATGTGTTAACAGTCAGATTTAAGAACTACGTATTGAAGATAGTCACTGTCCTCCAGTTCAATGGGCCCAGTTGACAAGAAACGTTCCTCATTGCAGGAAAGCTGCCTGACATCACCGTGTCTGTGTGACACATCAGTGTGTGGTGGAACAAAGGATTGTACATCCCTCAAGGCAGGTGAACCGTTCAAGTGCGAATGCCCATTCAACAGTAAGGGTACGTACGATGTTTTTGTTTCTTTTGTTTGTATATTTTGAGCTACTTTAACTCCCGAAAGGGAGGGGGATGGTGTAGGGGGGGAGTAAGAATCCAGTACAGACGCACCGTCACGTGTCGTCGTCATAAAAGAAGGCACGTCATAGGTCGTGACAAATAAAAAGAAACTAGAGAACTTTTACTACATTCATCTTGAAAGAACTTTGGAATGTTCGTAAATCTCTTTTTTATTGGGGGGAGATTAGAATTATAAGCCTGGCACCCGGATAACAGAGTTTGATTTGTCTTGCAACACTGGGCTTCTTGTAGCACCAATGCATTATTCGTGGTCTTGCGCAGTTCACCGAACTTTATTTGTTGTTCTACGGACACGCTGTTCACGAGGCTGCTCAGACTTACAAGATTTTTTAATTGTTAATAATAGTTACCAAAAACGTTTCATGTAGGTCTCAATTGCTTTGTTCGAGCGACGTTTTTGCTAAATGTTGCTTTAAACACTATCATTTTTTTTAAATTTTAAAGTTCCTCTTTCAGTTTTGTTTCTATTTAAACTGTTGCAGTTTTGCAAGTTACTTAATCACCAGAATTTTGTTAACTGTATAGTTTTTCTTGACAAGAATTTCGTTGGTTTTTGATGTGTTTTTTTCACTGTAAAATAAAAGGTTTTACATTAAAAGTAGTAAAGTGCTCTTATTTCAAAGTGGATATTGGATGTTACACAAATTTCCCAGCGAACGAAACTCAAATTTGTTTTTAACAATATAGCTAAATATATAGACTTTATTTGCTCAAATATAGGAAAAGACTACTTCGTCAAGATGTACACTTTCTTGCACAGAACTACAAAATAACTGTATTTGCATCGGGAAATTTTATCATGGATACATGTATATCTACGCCGTGAACAAGAAAGGGGTCTAGTGCAGAAAACTATCTATCTGATGGACATCAATGATTTTCCTTTTCGAATGTTCTTATTTCAGTCTTTTTTCAACTACGGTTGCTTTAGAAAGCCAAATTTCTATACATTAAGCAAAATGTGTTCGGTTGTTGTCAAATTTGTTTTGGGGAGGAGAGTATGCACAGAGACCAAAATTTCGAGATCGTCGTTTTTTTTCAGTGAAAGAAAAAACTCCATACAGCATTTCGCTCAGTTCACTTTCTCGCCTCTTTTATTAGCTTTTCTCTTGAAATACTATCCTAGTTTGCATGTGGTGAAAAGATTATCTCGTGATATTTTGTTAGTATTTCTCCAACGGTAGTGTCTTCTGTAGTAGTTTGCTATCACTAGCCGACTATAAGATCCGACTTTGCTTAGCAGACACAACAGTTGGTACTTTAAAAGTTCATTTCTCCGGACACATAATATAATCTGAGAAAGTCGGACAGAAAACTTATCTTGCTTATTCAACGCACAGACTATCTAAAACGCAGTTTTAGATATAGCGGGGCAAAATCTGCAACGACCTTCCATCACAGGTCAGAAAAATTGATTCTTTTTTCAATTTGGGCAAAATTAGAGGAAATTAAACCAGATACTATAATAGAACTATCAGATTTGCACACGGCAGTCGTGTAAATTGGAACATAGTATTTGTGAACTAACTTTTAGTTATCACTATTTGTTTGCTTGCTGAATATAATTTTATTGCACTTTTCAGGGGTGGATCAAGAAATTTTTGATAGAGAGGGCCCAGTTGGCCAGAAGCTATGAAGTTCTAGAAAGAGGGGGCCCAAAATCCGTTAAAATGGCTTCTGAATGCTCATCTCAGTTGTTTTCTTATAAATCTTTTACAAAAATTTTGTCTAAAAGGGGGACCCCGGGCCCCCTGGGCCCCTCTCCTAAATCCGCTACTGCTATTTTCTAGTGGTTTTATCGTGCCTAAAAAACACTAGATATGTAAGTACCTGGTATTCGGTGAAGTGTGCTAGTTTTGTAAGTTAAAAGAAGACCGTAGAAATGGTATAACATCCGAAACAGTTAACCCTCGAAAGTCCAGGAAGGGGGGGTCAAATGGACCCCCCATAGGTTTTTCCGACCTAAAATTTGAAGCCTTTAAGCAATCAAAATGAAACTTTCGGTACTTGTAGTCTGATAATGAGCGCATTATTTGACGTAAATAGGATGACGTCATCATTTATAATTTATGCGTAATTAATTATACAAATTAAAGTTTGAAATGAAAAACTGTAAATTTTTTGGAAAAAATTGTTCTCACTTCTTCTTTTAGACTCTATTCTCAATTATATTCCTATTTTAGACTGAAAATACATGTTTTCTACTAATTCCAGTAAAATTTGCTTCCGTTTTGCGTAAAATAAATTTTTTTTGAAAAATCCAAGATGGCGGCAAAGATGGCGGACAAGTTGTGAAACGACTGTTGCCATAGCAACAACTTTTACTTACAACTTGATTGATGTAATGGAAAGTAATTAGCAAGCCAAAAGCTACTTCCATGCAAATGCCTGATCTTTTATGTGCATCCGTTTCAAAAATTTATGGGGGGGGGGGGGTCCAAATGATCCCTCCCCCCCTTGGGCTAACTTGTAACAGTAAATGGCTTGGACTTCCGAGGGTTAACACTACCTTCATATAGATGTTTGTGTTGTTGGTTCCAGAAAGCTGCTCGGCCCTCTTCTCGTCAGGAAAGACCACCGATGGTGTTTACTGTATAAACCCTCAAAAGCAGCTCCCTTTTCAAGTGTACTGTCACATGGCCAGCTCAGATGGACCCATGACTGTAATCTTAAGGCGCCTAGACGGCTCAGAACATTTTGATCGTACCTGGGCCGATTTCAAAAAGGGGTTTGGTAACTTGAATAAAAATTTCTGGCTGGGTAATGATAAAATCCACCGGCTAACCTCCACTGGCGTGAAATTGAACATTTCGCTGAAGGACTGGAACGGGGTGGAAAGATCAGCTGTCTACCAGTCCTTCACGGTTGGAGACGAGAGTTCGGGATACGTTGTTAACTTTGGGGCCTATAGTGGCAATGCCGGAGACTCGTTCACACCTCAGAAAGGACAAAAGTTTTCTACCAAGGATAAGGACAGTGACGTAGACCAGTATCAAAACTGTGCTAAAAGGAGGCACGCTCCGTGGTGGCATAAAGACTGCAACAGCTATCATGCTTCTCTCATGGGTGAATACGTAAATGGGGCGGTTTCCAAACAAGGTGAAGGAATTCAGTGGCCTGAATGGGAAAATAGTTTTTACTCGCTGAAAGAAGCTAAAATGAGAATTAACACGTGAAAAAACACTGCAACTCCTGTACGTACAGTACTCCAGCAATGAAATGACCTCGCATTAGTGTTAACTTGCTATAGCTAGCGTAGGAAGAAAGGGCAGAAAGGGGTTTTTTCTTTTGTATCAAGGAGGAAAATTTGAACGTACAGACATGTAGGATACCTGTCTCGTCTCCCACCCCACCCCCAACCCCCCTTTAAAATAAATAGAAAATAAGGAAAACAATTGAAAACTGTCTTTACAAGGACTACTCTTTTAGAATAAGTACTAGATTTCTCCTTACTGAAACAAACCTTGCTAAGGACTTGTGTTATCATCATCGAGGTATCTTTTGCCTAAAAAGTTTCAAACTGGGTAGCGAATTCTTTGTCTCATATAGTCTTAACTGATAAAAAATGTACTGGAAAAGTTAAAAAAGAGGTTAGCGCCAAAGGCTGACCAGCAAAAAAGTTGCGCCCCACCCACTCCTCCCTCCGGACAAATGTGGAACACCTGATAGGATCTGCAAAACGGCTAGGCATTAATAATTTGCAATGATTCTTCGCAGGTTTTTTTTCATTATATTTTCATTTTGTTTTTGCTGATCAAATAGATCTTTGTTAGGTTTTTACCCCTTGGACGAAGGGGAAGAAGGGGGTGGGGGGGGAAGGGAGACAAGCTCTCTCTGTCCCTCTGTATTTTAGGAGATTTTCTACTGTTGTTGTTCTAATGAAAACTTTTTAGAATAGGAACAAATTAGAACAATTGTGGCTGAAATTTCCTAAAATTTAAGAACAACGAAGTTCGGCCAAATATTACTGGGATTTTTTTAGAAATATTGTGTACATTTGTGAAAAATGTAACACATATGGCTCAGAAGCTTACAAAGGAAAAAAGAAAAAAAACAAAATGGGTATCTAGCTTGATATAAATTTCTCTGTCATGGTCGCCACTCTTACCAAATTGCAGCAGATGTTCTTCATAAGTTGATAAAAACATGCATTTATGATTCAAAACCAATTTAGTGTAAATATTAATCAAGGGAACACAAATGGACACATATGTTTAGAATACATGGGTATACTATTATTCATACCTTTTATTCGTAGTGTTAGCCATGCCCATCGTCAGCTTTCCAGTTTAAACTGGTACAGAGCGGCATCGTAGGCACGCTGTACTGCATGTTTGAATAGAATGGGGATGTACTACTTAAAAAAAGCTAAATTAAATTGTAAGATATCGTATGTTAATGCAAGAGACGTTTAAGTCATTAAACGTATCACTTACAATCACCTCCCCCTCCCTTCTTTCCTCTTCATCCTTACCAGAGATTGCTAATTAATTGAGCAGCCTCTGGCAATGTTAATATCTCACCGAATTTTGGTATAGTTCAACCCACTTTCTCAGGTGGTGGTGGTGGTGTTATTGGTGGTGTTGGTGGTGGTGGTGTGTGTGTGCAAGGGGGGTGGGGGTGGGGGAGAAGCAACCCCTCCCCCTTCTTCAGATTTTCCCACGTTTCGTTTTCGCCGGTTTCTGCTATCATTGCAATTCGTACAAGTTTATTCGAACTTTGTATAGATATCCATGTGCCTATGAATATGAAAGTCAAACCATTTTAACGTGAAAAAAAGTTTGGGAGTTGGGTTTAAAGAAGGTTGTAACACACCCCCCCCCCCTCTTGATACAGCTCCCACTCCCCTCTTCCCCCCTGTGAGGAAGGGGTGGAAAAATACCACATGAGAGAGGGAGGATAAATCGACAAATATTGTATATAAGCACTACATGTAAATAGTTTTCGTGGGATCATTCAGTCTGGAAATTAACTTCCGGTACTGGTAGTCCTCTGCGAGGTTTCGGATATCATTAATTCCTGTCTTTTAATCTCTTGAGACTACTCCCACTTCACAGTTGTTTTTGAAGAATATTTCATGCTTTTCCTCATTAACCACAAAAGGTTTGCCCCCTCCCTTTAATTATGTAAGTGTATCATACTCTGAAGTTAAATAAAATCTTCGTTGGTCACCTGCACGATATACGGGGAGAGTCGTAAGTTAGTTACCCGCTGTAAATTTTGACGGTTAAAGAGGAAGCTTGACTGTTCTATTCTAAAGCTTTAAGTCGATTAATTTCTTGCTCAAACGAAATCTTCTCAAACACAACTTCTCTAAATAAGCTATAACCTTTGAGAAACCAATCTTTACTACGTCTTCGAGTTAACCTCCAGGTACTGATGCTCGTAAAAATACCTACCTTAATCAAATCCGGACATTTCGAATAACGATAAAGTTTATGGCAACGCCCAAATATTTTTCTTTTTTGCAATTATAATACAAGTAAAGTTAATCAGGTTTCTTGGAAAAAAAATGCTCTCAAAAACTATTTCGAGCCACCTTAAATGGAATCGGCACAATTTCTCCAATCTGGTTCTGTCCAGAATGGCTTTGCTCATGGATCAGAGCCACTCAGTTCTCCCCCTCCAGTCGATAAAAGCGCGGGAAATTATAGAGTTATAAAAGTTGCGCGCGCGCCTTGGACCTTTCCATTTACACTGGCCAGGACCGGGTTTTTTTGGCCGGCAAGACCGGACAAATGAAAAGCGCCTTAAGTCCAAGCACGTCATTGATTTTAACATATAAAGGATAACGTTTGTGGAGGGTGTAAAAGGTCGTAACCCTAGAAGCCATGGGAGGGGGGACCAATCTTGATCGCTGATACAACTGATTTTGTCTGTTAACACATCTTTTGACTCTATTGATGTGACGTCATGATTGACTGGAACGGGAAAAAAATCAACTAGCTACCTGTGCCAGGTTGTACGAAGAGTGGATAACTTTATCCAGTGGATAAATCGCTATCCAGTAGATAAAATGGACGCGTTCTTGATTTTGATTGGACAACGCGCAAATTTTATCCAATGGATAAGTATTTATTCGCTGTATAGAGTTATCCACTCTTCGTACAACCGGGACCAGAACTTCACAGTTGGAGATGAGAGTTCAGGATACGTAGTTAATTTTGGCGCCTATAGTGGCATTGCCGGAGACTTGTTCACACCTCAGAAAGGACAAAAGGTTATACCGGATAAGGACAATTGCATAGACTAGTATTTCAACTGTGCTGGAAGGAGGCGCGCTCCGTGGTTGCATAGATTCTGTTACAACTTTTTTTGCTTTTCTTATGGGTGAACATCAAAATGGGGTGAATTCTAGACAAGGTGAAGGAATTCAGAGTGGCCCAGTTGGAAAGGGTTTGGTTACTACTCGCTGAAAGAGGCTAAAATGAAAATTAACACGTAAGAAAACACTACAACTCCTGTATGTACTTGAGCAATGAAATGATTTAAAGTTGGTGTTAACATGGCGTAGCTAGTCAGGATATTTTTTTTTAACTTCTTCGAGGCATTTCTGATGTACGGACACAGGGGACACCTGTCTTTTCCTCCTTTCTACTCCTCCCCCTTAACACAAAAAATGAAAAAAAAGGAACGAAAATTTTTATTACAAAGATTATCCTGGATTCTTTTAGAATAAAAACAAGATTTCTCCCCACTGAAAGTGAAGAAACCTAACTAAGGAATTGTTTTATCAAAATCGAATTATTTTTTGTCTCGAACTGTTTCGACGTTGGTAGCAAACAGAAATGGTTTAACACGTGAAAAAAGGAGGGAGAGGGCAGGGGAGGGGGTAGGGGAGGGGGGGGTGGGAATGGCAGGGAGCAGGGGAGAAGGGAATGTTTTTCCACGGCCTTGTTTCTTTTTGGGTTTTCTTCAATTCAAACCGCTCATAGAAAAAGAGAAAAAATTAAGAACGGATTTTGGCTGAAATGGCCTAAAATTATAGCAAGGAGCCTCAGCAAAATTCACTGATTCTTTTATAAGAGGCGTGTAGATCTTCTGAGAACAGCATTCATCCCGACCATAAACCAACTACAAACATCAACTCACCTTGGTTCAATTTTTTTCACAGCACATAGATAGCTAAAACAAAAACAAATTTGCCGTACTTGAGAATTAAAAGAGCTAATTACTGATTATTACATGGCAAAACCAAATTTCTGAAACTTATGACTTCAAACCAAGTGGCTACAAGAATTTGCTTCTGAGTACACGGCAAGAGAGTTTAAGCTTACGCATGAATACAACGGTTAACATGTAAAAAGGGAAAAATAAAATTAATATTCTTTAATATAGAATATTCCCAAGAATTAAGATAAGTCTCTTTAATTTTGACTTTCAGTGAGTGGAACAAAGACGAAAAACCTGACTTGGATGTAATAAAAACCATGCTATTAAAGCCAATAATGTCCATAATGAGAAAGGAAATGGAGTTTTGAAAGACATTAAGAATAATATGAAGACAAACAAAAACTCGTTCAGTATTGAATATTTACTGCCGTAAAGAAATAAATACTTCTTAATTAGAAAGAAAACTTAAGGTAATTAGAGGAAGCTTTTTGCTGGTCTTCAGTTATTGAAAGTTTAATTTCCATTAGTAAGAAAACAAGAATTAGGAAGGTGGGACAATGCGAGTGGTTGTTGATATAGATCACACATTGGGCACTCCAAGTAATCAAAATGAGCTCTAACACAACTATTAGGATACAATTTTAACAAAAGGAAGCAATTTTGATAAATAAATCACTTTATCATATGGAAAACAAAACAATGATAATTCAGCAAATAGGTACACAGTTTTCAAATATCTTTCATTTTGACAAATTTTAAATATCCTGTACTAACTATAAATATCAAAACAACCTCATTTTACCAAATTCAATTCTCTGTGTTTTTGTAACTTTTACCAACAATATCGAGATAAGGCGATAATTCGTGATTACCTTTGTTATCTATGTCAGGTGAACAGGTGGAAGGGGACTGTTAACAAAAGATAGACTAAGTATACAGTTCTAAACACATTATATTGCCCTATTTGCATTTAAATGAACACTTAAATGAACAATAATCGACCCTGTAATCGCGCCGGCAGCAGGTCATTAATAGCAAACAAAACTTTGACTTAAATTTAGCAATCTATGATCGCATTCATTTGCTGCAAAGACACCTGCTTAGTAAAGCTTGACTGGTGAAGATCGAGACAAAAAGCTGTTCAGATACCTTATTGAGGCATTCAACGAGAGAGCTAAAGGAAAATAAGCGTTTTAATCTTCTAAAGTTGAACATAATGCAGCCTTATGATAGAAATCTTCATTCACCACAATCGTTAAGCTTTCCTGGACCAACTTTATACCAGAACTGCAGAAGCAGCGCTTGTCATTGCATTTATTGTGTTGCAAGCCTGAGGATGAATTCGTCCGTGGATGTTGCAGCCAAGAAGTCTTTTACAATCGACGCTATCTTGGGTAGAAAGGAAAAGAGCGGTGAGAATTTTACACCCTATGCAGAAGCTGGTAGGATTTCTGCTCTCACTTGTACGTCTAGACATGACAGAGGCCAGTGCGATTTTGCTGTTGGGCCAAGCTTTGGATATGGGCACATGAATGTCACTGATTTTCTTACAAGTAAGTTCAAATTTGTACGAAGTTAACATGTGACTTAGGTGGACATGACTTTGACGTGTAGTTTGTTGTGATCAACCAACCGTTCAAAATCTCTGAAGCTCAAGGGTTGTAGTAGGTATTTAATTCTCTTTTTCCATGTATCACATGCCATCGACAAAGCCATTTATTTTCGTCAAATTAACAAACCGATTCTCCCAAAACAGAACAACGGTGCATTCGATTGACCCTATTTCATCTATTCCGGAATAAGAATAAAATTCAAAATTCGCCTTTGATACGCAGAACGATCAAAAATCTAGTTAAAAGTAACGACTGGGGCCAGAGATACAACTCAGTTGCGTTTTTTCTTCAACTTGGGAGGAGTTGTGGCTAATAAGACTGAACAAAGTTTTTATTCCGTTCATTCCTATTCCGGAATAGAGTCAATCGAACACACCCTAAAAGACAAATGTCACTGAAAAACAAACTAGTTCCCGTTACTAAGTTTCTAGTCTTTGGCCTCTAATGCTAGCAGTCAATACTCCATTATTTGGTAAGTCGTTAACTTTATGAGCATCAATCTTTTTCTAGCTAGACAAAGCTGTAACTGCAAAACATCATGTTATCTTATGGACTAGGGTCAACATTGCAACTTTATTGTTTTTCTTTTCACCTTTGCATATTTGTTTTCAAATTATCTATATTTACTTAAAATGAATGTGTCATGTGTGTGTTGATTTATATTAATAAATTTAGTGTGTACTGTAAGGAAATGCCTAGAATCGAAATAAACAGTTAGGTTTTGGTGTAAAAAACACACATTTGAGGAGATAACTCGTTGGCACAGCTCCTAGCAAAGCTTTCTGTTTTGAGTCATGCAGTATCTTTAAAGAAATTTTAGTTTAAAAACGCGCGTTCTTGAGTTCCAAGCTAGTCCGACACGAAACGCTAGAAAATTAGAACATATATGTAGGCCCATAAAAGCAGAACTACTTAGCCCGGCGCCCACGAAAGGAAATGGCTGAGCAAAAAGTCTCGCGAGGTCGTTAGCTCAGCTGTTTCCTTCAGTGTGCGCGTAAATTTTGGTGAGAGTTTTACCTCGCGAGTTCGTGAGACAAATATCTAAAATGTTTGAAAACTTTTGCTTCACCAAAACTTACGCGCATGCACGGGAGAAAGCAGCTGAGCTAACGGCCTCGTGAGAAAATTTTGCTCTTTTTGTTCGATTTCTCTCGTAGCCTTGCTTGGTACAGTGGGTTAGCTGACCAGGTTAGGCTGCGCGGCTAGGTAAATAAACATGCGTCTGTTTGTATATTAGGTTTGCTCCGACGCAGAGCCTAAGCTCGAAACGTCAGCTACACATGAAACCCCTTAGGCAAAAAAAAATACCATTGCAACCTCTGTAGATCAAACTCGTACTGTGTGTGTACGCAACTATCTGCATGTATGTGCGTGTGGTTACATTGTGAGTACACAAACGCATCAGTGAGTGAATTCCTTGAGAGAAGTTGTGTGTCAAAGTCGGTATTACACGAAGAAACTACCTTACCAAGTAAACTACGGTTTTGCTTGTACTCGATCTTAAAGGCTTTCCAAATTTGAGAGAAAATAACTCGTTTGAAGGTGCGAAAATGTTATACGTAAGCTATCTCAAAATTAAAACAAAACAGTACATTAAAAAAGAAAGATATAACCCCCCTTTTTCCCCCACTAATAAAGAGAGGGAAAACAAGAAAGTAGAATTTCAGAGGACTTCTTAATAGCTGTAGCACTTTAAGCATTGCAAGCTTATTGATGAAATTGCATTGAAATAACCTTTAAAGGTTTAACATGTTATTGTAGGCGAAAATGGAAGTTTTGTGAATGCGGCTGAGGCAAGAGAGTGGTTCGACAAGCCAAAACGCATGCGCACCATATTTACGGTGGAGCAGTTGGAGAGACTGGAACGAGAGTTCGAGCGGCAGCAGTATATGGTGGGGACTGAGCGCTACTACCTCGCATTGGAGCTGGGACTGACCGAGACACAAGTCAAGGTGTGGTTTCAGAACAGGAGGATAAAGTGGAGGAAACAATTACTTGAAAGACAACAGCGAAAATACCGAAAATGAAGAACTGTCGTTTCAGTTTACATAGCCTCCGTAGCAGTCTTGATTGTTTTTGAGAGGGATAAGTCGGAAATCACAGATATTCGCTCATTCTCACGCCTTAATGGACGTGCGGTGGGTGGTTTTAGACCCTTTAATGCTTTCAAATTTTCAATCAAGACAAGACAAGGCTAGAGGGCTTTATTTACATAGTTGTACATAAGTTACTAATATTAACGGGAAAATTGTTTATCAAGTTCCTTTTTATTCAAAAACATTGTAAATAAATTTAGCATTAGTCTCGTTTTCTTCTTTTTTTGTATTTCTATTAATCTTTAATTAATATTATTGTTGAAGCCAAAAAGTCGTTTTGAATTTACGATTCGTTCTTCATTAGTTGTTACACTGAGGATCTAAAGGAAATGCTGAGTTAGCGAGAAAAAGTATTCTCGGCGGCCAATGCCTTAATGAGTCAATTATATGCCCAGCGCTCATTCCCTCTAATATCAATGTTATTAACAAATGTTTCGGAGCTTAAAATAAATGTCGATTTAATTACAATTTTCCAACTTCCTCAAAAAAAAAGAGAAAGGCAAGTGAGTGTTTTAATAAAGACATTTATTATTATTATTATTATTATTATTAATAATGATTCCAAGAAGCTGGAGTTTTGTGACATCACGTAGTAATAACGCCAAAAACTATTGATAATCGGACGAGGTGAAAAAAAAACTAATGTGCAAGTCAATTCCAGCTGCGAGCACCCCCCCCCGGGCAAGCCCCCAGGTAAAGCCCAGGCACTTGAAAAAATTGGTCAAATGCACGGCCCTACAGGCAGTTTTTGTTGCAAAATGCTCGCCTCCTCGTTCTTACTATGATGGTCAAATGCCCGTTCCATTGTCATTCAGACCAAAAAGTATATTAGCTGCCATTTTTAATAAACATAACTTGTTTCAGCAAGTTTGTTGTTTACATTAAATACCCAGGGGGGACTCAATTAACTACCAAATACCCGCCCCCGGGGACTTATCGTACGTCAAATGGCCGGGGTTCGCCCGGAGATGGGATGCTCGCAGATGGAATTGACTCGCACATATTATAAAGTATGAACCAATCGACATATTATTTAAATTATCCTCATCACAACCTTTGTTGTAATTACTTTAATGACAAATATATTAAAATATTACTGGACATTTGTATTTATAAACAAGTTTCTAAATATTGGTTAGTCTTATTTTAGCATCTTGTGTATGGCAATACTGTATTAGTTTATGACATCATTTAATAAGAATGAGTGTTTGCTTGCATCTCAGGTTTTCGAATACATGTAACGTACTCATGTTAAGATGTAATGAATAGTCTCATGATTCACATAACGAGAATAATTGTTTTTTTCAGAAACTAAATAATCAGAATTCAGAAAATTTTGTATATTACAAATTTAAACTGATAAACAACCTAAAGTTCTATATAATCTATTCAAAGTGTTTATTTAGATTGCTTACTAGAAAAAAATCAGTGTTGTGTGTTCAAAATTGAAAGAAAACAAAAGTTAAAGAGAAACAAAAACGTTCATGATCTTGGTTTATCTATCCATTTATATATGTCTTCGCGTTATGCTTTGAAAAAACTTTATTTTGGAGCATTGCCAAATTTTCTGAATCATATTTCGTCCAGTTTCTAAAATAGTATTGTATGAAAAAGTTATTTGTATGTTAGGGTTGTGCATGGATTCTATGGAATGGGGATCAGAGGGTGAAAATTGGATGCATTTTAAGTGCTTGTAGAGGAAACTATAACTTAACCCTAGAAGCCTCGAAGAAAAAATAGTCACACAAACATTTGAGGGGTGTGTGTGTGTGTGTGT
>JAOBRG010348598.1:0-13685 GCA_027574985.1 Umimayanthus nakama | reverse complement strand
GCAATAGGCCGTGATTCAGGGCCGTGTTCAGCCGTCTAGGACGCGCGCGCCAAGAAACTATTTCGAGCCACCTTAAGGCCTGAATTTTGAACATTTAAGACCTTATCTTTCTTCAATCTCCTTTTTTTTTTTAAAAAGACGTAGTACAGGCCTAAGTGACAAGCTTCAATAAAACCGCAAAAGCTGACGCTACCGTGTCGACACATCACATGACAACATATGAGAGTTTCTAAGTGGCACAAGCTAGCCTACGCTCGGGCCTACAGTCATACGATTCCTGCAGCTCATAACTCACAAAAATCAGTAAGACCGGATTTGACAACTTAGACCTAGTTTTTCTCAGTCTTTCATTCAAACATTACAATACGGTTCAACTCATGTAACTTTTTACTCCTGTTCTATCATGCAACAACGGTCTAGGCATAAAAAGGGGAAGGTAAGTTGTAACAATTGCAGCTTGTATCGAAACTCTTTTTGTACAATCTTCAAAATTTGATCATGAAGAACGATCTCTTTTAAATAAAACGTAAGATTTTTTGAGACCTTAAATGTAAGTTTTGGCAAGTTTAAGATATTTTCAAGGCCTTAAAAGTCCATCCGATTAACAAACAAAATTACTAGTTGCCATTTTTAACAAATTTAGCGTTTTCAGCTCAATAAACTGCTCAAAACAGGTCACGAAATGAGTAACTCCGACCGAAAAAAGATAAAGCAGATAGTCTTATTCTTCTACGGTCGATAAATGCTCGTAACCTACCCCATAATGATTGGGACGTTATAAAACTCCCGGGACTCATTGTGCATCAGATGCCCGGGATTTTTCCCGTGCGGGGGGATGCTTCTGGGTGGAATTGACTCGCACAGCGCCTTTTTATGTTTTACATTGAGTTTGAAATTTGAATTTTTCTTAATCTCAGCCTCAAACGCAAAGTAGGGCACACAAAAAGAGAAATAATTTCAAAGTTAGATGACTCGCGCGTGAAAAACCAGCTCTGGATCATTTCTTCTTTGCTGGAGATGCATAGCATAACTCAGTATCGTGTGACTTTAGAATGGTACAAAACGGTATGGTTTTTGGGTGGGTTTTTAAAAACCCATTAAGTCTAATTTTTTTAAGTGACATGCAAATCTGGATATGAAATCAACATTCCAGATCAACAACCTAGAGAGATGATTTGAACAATTTTTTTTAACAAAGAACAACTAAAACAAGATCAGCTAGGGAGCACAAAGAAGAACCAAACCAAAACACACGCAGGGACCACTCACCTCTTGTTTCTTGAAGCTACGCCAGACTTTTCTTGTTTCTTCTTGTAAGCATTTTCCTTTGCAACAGTTTTTTTCTTGCTGCGTTTGATTTCTTTTGGTTTTGCGGTTCCACTTCCCATTTGTTTCATACCGGGTGAATCGGGCGCCTTATTTAATGGTTGCAAGTCTGGCGCTTCGTTGTCTGACCGTCCCACAGTTCCGAAAGAATCTTGCTGCGAAACTGTTATGACCTCAACATTTTGCCTCGAGCTCGCCGCCGAGTTGTCTAGAAGGGCTTTAGTCGAGAGCTCGTCTAGCGCGCGAGTCTCGCGGGATGACATTTCCTTCTTACCGCGGGAGATATCACTCACCTTAGCATTCCTTTTCGGGATCTGGCGAGGTCCCTTTGAAGGCCTATTAACAGTGTTTTCTTCGCCATTAAGAATTAATCCAGTTTCAGCAGGAGATAGATCACTGACCTTGTTAGCCGAGTTAACATTCTCGCTAACATTCTTGTCACTACACTGTACTTGCATGTCATCAAGCTTGTTTGAATGCCCTTTTGCCTGAGGGGCTTGGGTGGTGTACCTGTCATCGCCCTTGTCTGGGCGGCCCTGCCCCCGAGGGTCCGTGGAGGATGCGTGATTACCAGCTTCACTGCCAGAGGGGTCACGTTCGCACGCTACTACATCGTTTCTCTCGTTACTGTCATCACATGCTGATCCATCATCTCTTGAAGACCTCGCAAATGTAGAATTCCGCGTTCGTTTTTCCTGAACCCGGTTCTCCGACTCTTCATCTTCACTGCTATTCAGTTTTTCCCTTGCTCGCTTTTTATCTCTACCCCGCTTTCCTTGTTTAGGCTGACTATCTTTTGTTTCCATAGAAGATCTTAGCGGTAAAAGTTCCTCCTGACCGCCATCTTGGCTGACATTTTTTAGACCCGAAGAAACTGGAGAACCTCGCTTGCTTTTCTTCCTTTTCGCTACAATTTCGCCACACGAAACTTGCGTATTGTTGTCACCCCTGTTGTCGTTTCCGCATAAAGCTTGTCGTGGAGATTGTTTCGAATTTTTCTGCTTTCTGTTGAGGGTTTTGTCTTGCTGTTCATTCCGCTGAAACAAACCAACACGACGTACAGCTGTATGTGTTAAATGTCATATGTGAAAGTACAAACACATTTAGCAATTAACTCAGCATTTGCCTTTTTGAAGTTGATTGCCTTCGTCTTATAACTTCAAACAGATATCTAGGGAACCACACGGCCTGTGGTATTATGAATTTTTTTTTTGAATGGTAAAACAATATTTTACGAACAAACACATTGCCTAAGTAAAACTAAAATAGTTTTAACACGAGAGAATGAAATCTCTATCTTCAACAACAAGTGAACAACAACATTTATGAGTCCCAGTAAAATTTTACAAAATGTTTATATTAACAAAAGGAAGTAAACAACTTTTTCATCGGCGCAACAACAATTAAACACAGATAGTAGAGAATTGTTTGGTAGAACTCAAATTGTGACTACATAGATGTTTTCTTACGTGACCACAGGCCTCAAATTTCGGCATTTTTTTTCTTTCTCATTACATTCAAGTTTTCAATTCGTAACTTTTATGAAACTAGAGTGTCATGTAAGATATTTGACATCGAATTTCCATACAAATGCTCTTATTTCGAGCCATTTTGCCTGCTCGCCAAAATGTCGTCCGATACCGTGATGAGGCCTGTACAACTGTCCAAGGTCCCCCCCCCCTCCTAGGTCAGGGAATAACTCGAAGACAATTCAAGGTATTTTTATGGTCTATATCTAGAACTTTTTTCAAGGTCTTGCTATACCGGAAAATTGAGACATATCGCTCTCACGAACACAGAAACATCCACTTGTCTTTACTGCGGCAGTTCCTTCATGTGACGCACTAAGATGTTATTACATGACAGTCTCTTTCAACACAAAAATGTCAGAGTTCCACAAAAACGTGGAACAAATTTTAGTATAGTTTACAAAAAAAAGTTGCGAATGACTGTTCAACAGACGTTAATTGATGTCCAAAAAACAACCAATGCGTAAAAAACTGTACTATAGGTTAAATTCGAGGATTTTTCCAGGTTCCTATAAGAAAACCTTGGTTTTTCAAAGAGTCTCAGGCCTTTAAAAAAAATTCGAAACTTCGGCAAGGAAAACCAGGTTTTCCGGGTTACGTACGGCGAGTCTTCTAGGCTGATATACTGCCGTTTTGTTTGAAAAACAATTTTGTACGAACGGCTGCCTTCCGAATTAACAATAGTTGTATTCAGGACTACAACAGATTAGCCCTAATATCATAATTTAAACTAGCTGGTTACTTACCTGAGTGATGGATTGCGGGGCGAGCACTTTGTACTCGCATGGATTAATCCTCTCGACGAGAACACTTATCTCGCATACAGCTGTTGCTTGCGAGTGTGGTACGTTTTCGCTTTCTGTCTTCTCTGCCAATTGTGCGGTCGTCAGGCTAACCTGGACAGCGGTATCCACCAACAGGGGTCCAGGGGGGACGTCATTGACTGAGGTAGATGTAGTTGCGTCTGCTGTCTCAAGAGATGCTTGAGTACCTTTTTGCTGCAAAAGATATCCTAGCTTATCATCACGAACTTTCAAAAGTTTGGTAAATGAGACGGGGGAAGTGCGTTTGGAGAAGTCAGCTTTTTCAGTCATTGCTTTCATCTTGCGATTTTAAGTGTAAAATGTTCTTATAAACCACCCAATGAAAAATACCAACGATAATGTAGGATACAAGTTCAAACTGGTCGGAAAGCGCTTTTGAGCTCGTAAAGTTGACTTTACCATCTCCAGCACTAGCAATTAAGTTGTTTATCTACTTAGGGAAGTCGGGTTGGTCGAGTGGTTAGCACTCGCGCCTCCCACCTCTACGGACCCGGGTTCGAACCCTGGGATTCGCAACTACAAGTGGGCTGAGATTTGGCTGATCTCAATTTGATTACGATGGCTTGTCTACGGGTTCTCCGGTTTTCCTACCTCCGAAACATCAGCTTTAACGGCCGAGGTCTGTGCCCTCTCCCAAACTAGTCCCATGGCTAAATACTTTGAGACGTAAATGAAGTTACTTAACCCAATGTACGGCATTGATATTTGAACCGACAACAACTTTGCATACTCCCGTCAAGACTGAATTCGGTCGTACCGAAATATGGCGTTTCGTTGCGGACAAAATATCCACATCATAAAATACGAAGTCAAAAACACAAAATCTTATTCCAAAAACGGAAAAAGAGTCCACATATGCAAATACTAAGTCGAGAATTCTAAAGGTTATCGAAATAACAAAATATCGAAATCGACAAAAACATTCGAAATCGAAAAAAACAACATTCCAAATCGAAACAAAATGATACTCAAAGTCCAGAAATACAAAATTTGAAATCGACAAAAATAATATTCGATATCGAGAAAACAATATTCGAAACGAAACAATTCAAAGACGAGATTAACTTTAAACAGTTAACTTTAGGTAGCTCATTATATCGCTTCGATATTAATTTGAACCAAGGGAACACGGCAACACTTACTACTATTTGATTTTTATTTCTGCTTCGCCGTTCTATTTTGACTGTTTTGTTTGGGCACACCGCCGACTCATATTACGGTGGGCATTACGATTCTTTGTTGTCATGGCGCTTGGTGATATTCGCTAACTGAAGGCGCTCCCGCTGACGGACAACTGAGAAACGTTGCGCCCACCGTATTGTGTGTCGGCGGTGTACCATAGCTAAACAAAATGGAAAAAAATGGCGATCGAAGCAGAAATCGAAAAAAAAATTGTTTCCTATTTAAACAGTTACAGTGTTGCCGTGTTCCCTTGTTTGAACATGATTTACTATTCTGCATTTGCACTAAGTTGTGGAATTCCTGGAGACACAAAAGTTGCCAGGTCAGAAAAACCAAATTGAAACCCCCTCCCACTATGCACACACATCATCCTGTTTTTTCCCTTTCAGAAAAGGTCACCCCTCCCCATCACCAGTAACAGCATACAGTGCTGGTTGCGATCGCAGCCACGGTTAGAAAGAAACCACCATATTTCGATAAAACCTTCCATCAGTATTGGATGCATTTTTAAAACAACAATTTTTTTGTTTTTGGCGTGAAACTACTTAAAGAACTGTGACAATCTAACTCAAAGACCCACTGCAAGTTCTTAGTACAACTCGATCTCTGCCCAAAGTTACAAACCTTCAGCCTCTTCTTCCTCTGCTCTCTTTCAGCTTGAGTTTTATTTAGTTTGTCAACAGCAACATCATGTTTTTCCTGAAAAAAGGAAGTTTATGAATGCCAACAACTTAAGGAACTGTGATTGCTTATTACAATAAACATTTTGCGTTTCGTTAAGTTTCCTTCGAGACTAAAGTTATTGAGCGATAACTAAGTCATGGTTCGTATTCTAATACTTCTTGACCCTTTTTATATTAACCTGCTTCTTGATATGACCCAACATTTATTGAGGGAATTAAAACTGATTTCGTTCAATAAAGTAATCTGACCCGTGTTTCTCTACTGTCATTACAGTAACTTTCATTTTAGATTATGTATTCGAAACGATTTAATTATAAAAACTCCACGACTTTCCAGGTTTGCCGTGACCCTTACGAACCCTTATTGCTTAAACTTACTAATAATTAATCAACTGACAGTGAACTACAAACTAGCTCCAATAAGCATCACTATCTTGCTCAGAACCCTTAAAGTTCTCTACCAAGCCACAAATTCTAACTGATGAAATCACAAACCTTCTCATAGCACCTTGAGCACCGCCATCGAAGGCAGTAGACCTATCGCACACGATTGGATAAGATGGGTCTGAGAATTATGTTATCCCTGGAAAAGCATTCCTAAAACTGTTTCTAAGAACTGTCGGGGGTGGAAGCGAAATCTTGAATCATGAATCACGGCTAAAAAAAGTGAAGGAATCCTGAATCACATCATCTCGCAGGCTGTGAATCATGAATCATGGACAAAAAAAATGAATCTTGAGTTTTTGTCTCAAGATAACACAAACGAATCACGAATCATGAAGAAATTCTATAAATGAATCAATTATCACGAATCATTGGTCGAAAAATATCTAGGAATAACGAATTATCATACTGAAAAGATTCCGCTTCCACCCCCGAGAACTGCAATGATGCAAAAATGCTTCCTCATTCAAAACTGAACTGTCATAAAACTTATATCCTTTTGTTCTCTTTTAAATGAAGATTTATAACTTAACAGTTTAACTAAAAAACAACAGCCATCTCGATTATGTGATCAATAGGTTTGAAGAAAAATAAGCGCACCTGCCAGCACTTGATTTGTTCTTCCACTTCTTTCTTCTCCTTCAACCACTCAGCTTCTTTTTCCTTTAAAAGTTTCGACTTTTCAACGTTTCCAACTTGGAGAAGCGTCCTTTCTTTATCGTTCTTTATTCTTTCATCCTAAAATGCAACAACAACAACAATTTATTTCCATCTATTTACAATTTACAATGTTTATTACATACTATGAGATGGGTGTGGGCTTCCCGAATAACCGCAGTGTGCTAAATAACCGGGAAGCCCATTGACACAAAAGTTAAATTGAAAACTTGTCGGAGTGCACGACACAGAAATACAATCAGAGAGAAAAACAAAATGACAAAAACAAGCAAAAAAAAAACGGGCTCGAGTACGAATGTATAGTGCCAGGTTTTTTTTAAAGTTTCTATTTACTGGCACACTCGAAGTTTCGCTGCAGAATAATACGAAACCTAGACCTAAAAAGGTGTCTTGTAACAGCCGGCTGACCCAGTTTGGGCGATCAGCTCAGTTACAAGTAATCATGGTGTTGGGGTACATACCTGGTGGTGAGTTCAGCCAAGTTAAAGTTTTGGGGGTCGTACAGACTGAAAGAATTTTAGACAGAGTGCATTGAAAGCAGATAAAAGAAATTATTTTCATTCCGGGACCACCATACTGATGAAAGACGGAGGGGTCTGGTTATAGTTCTTGTTGGACTGAACTGGAAAATCCTTTTGTTTACACTTCACTTTATTAACACAAAAAAGAGAAAGTTCAACTGCAAGTTTCAAACAAATAAACAAAGTCAACAAGATTCTACTTTAACTGAAAATTTCAGTGGGATACGTTATAGGCTTCCAGCAAATTGAGTATTTGAAAACGTCAAATCTTCTCAATCTTCAACAAAAAAGACCTGGAAAAATAACTAGTGATTTATGTCTTTAATATCGTTTTAAAAACAGAAACATTTGCGGTAAACTCTAGAAAACTTAGACATCTTGAAGTTCGATGAAATCGGCGGTTGGCAGGTATGAAACTATGCAGTCCAAACTTTTGCCTTGGAGGAGAATGAAAAAACTTGTAAAGCAGTGTTTCATGATTGCCTATGGATATGCAGGTAATCTACCAGTATAGTAACCATCTTTGAGAACACATGTACATGTAGCCTTCGAAGTCCTAAGCACGGTCGACCTTGAATTATGAATGAAGGAATAAAATCTTTTACAACACATATTCATGGTCAAAATCCCTCATATCAAAGTTATGGTTTCCGGCTCGGTGCTTATTTTTTTATACTATTATTATTATTATTTATATACTAAACAACATTGAAATATTTTAAGAGTCATTACCTCCAGCGTTAATTGCAGTTCTTTAAGATCTTTCTCCCATTTCTGCTGTTGCCTCTCAGCTTGATGTGCTTTCTCCTTCATGAGTATATACACATAGATAACATTATGATCAACACATAATTATACAGTCTTGTACCTTGCAGGGGTTGATCCAGAAATTTTGAAAGGGAAGGGCAGAAACCCACAATTCCAGAAAAGGAAAACACAATTCGTAGTCCATGGATGGGTGGAAATACATGTAGTTCTAGAAGACTGCTCTTACAAATTGTATTTTTTTTCTTATCAAATATTTCCAATTTGAACACTGATGTGAGTGGGCAGAGTGAGTGCAAGTACCCTAATTCCGCCTTTGCCTTCTAAAGGCTATGTACAGTATTAATTTTCAAGAATAAGTGTCTTTGGCACTTTTTAATGTTTGGACTGTAAGGGTCTGTGCTTTTTCAAGATAGGTGCTTATTCACAGGGAGCTCCTACATCTTGCATAAGATCCAATGAACAAATTGATAAAACTATAAAATAATCTACCTTGTGCTCTGCTCTTGTTTTGCGAGAGATTTCTTTCAGGATCAATTGATCGACAGTCTGCATGGTCTGGTTGTTGTGGGTCTGGGTACACAGGAGTCACCTGCACATTCTGGTTTTTGTGGGGTCTGGAAATGATGAACCTAGTGTTTCTGAACAGACTCTGTAACTCCAAACTATTCTCGTACCCAGATCCAAAGAAACCAGACCGCCTGGTCTGTCAATCGATCAAGCCTGAAAAGACTGATCATCATTTCGGGTAACAAAAATGGGCCCTGTTATTAATTTGACCCAATAACAGTCTGCTGTACATTTACACAAATTGTGCCATTCACACGCCACCACAATTAACCAATAAGATAGTCTGGATAAATTGCAAACAAAAGAGAATTCAATACTATCAGACAGTATAAAATTTTATAATAATTTTTCAGAAGCCAGCACCCAAGCAATCGCATATCATCTGCTATAATCATAATTATAAATATTAGTAGTAGTAGTCTATAGTAGTAGTCTGTAGTAGTATGAGTATTAATATTAAATATTATTATTATTTTTATTATTGATCACTAATATCCATTTAAGACACCCACAGACATACCAAAATCAATTTTATCTAACCTGCAAACATTTAACTCTGTCTTCAAACTCTTTTTTCTCTTTTGACCATTCTAGTTCTTTTTCTTGTAATATACTTGATATTCCAGATTTTTCTGCTTTCAAGTCCTCTCTTTCTTTCAAACACTTCTCTTTACCATCCTAATACAAGTATGCAGGAAAAAAATAAACATCTTTGTGAACACTACATATTATTCTTGTCATTTGCTGCTGATCATATTATTTTGTAATCTTCAGTTGACAGGATCTAAGTGTTTACAGACTGAGACTACTGTATAGTCAAACACTATGTTGTACAGGTCTGAATGTGTGTGTGTACCGTACATAAGTACTCTGTTATAAGTCAAATGCGTGTATTAGTCAAACCCCATTTTTGAAGCCACAATTAACACTTAAATTTTCTCCTTTTTTTCTCTTAAAAGTGTATAAGTCAAGGTTGATTATTTACTAAGTAAGTTAGTTTTGACGTCTTAAAAGAATTTTAGACTTACATGTTTATACAAGTTAGTATAAACGGTATGTGTGTTTGCCTTTATTAATTAACAGTCATATATAACCAATAAGCACAACAGATACACGCTGCTGCTTACCGCTACTAGTTAAGAGATGGTATCATGGTTATATTTCTAGCATTATCCCATAGAGTGATAGATCTGCACTGCAGATACACAAAAATGTACTAGCTTTATTTTTAAAAGGATAAAACGCTCATTGATTCTGCATAGGACAGTATGTATATGGATAATATAAAAACTAGAGCAAACAAAATATTTTGATGTGAGGTTCTTTTCAGATGCACCTTAAATTTTTAGGAACCGTCAGTTAGACCCTGGTATCATTTAATATTACTAATAATTGAGTTTTTATTATAAACATTAGTCTGTCTGGTATATCTAAATATTACATACATTAAAATATCAAGCAGAGTCTGCAGTTAAAGAGTAGCTCAGATTTAGAGCAAAAAAAATGCCATTGATAGTGCCAGCAATTTTGACAGTCCAAAATATGGGTCAGTCAGGTGACAAGCATTACTCAGGTAATTAAAAGTATTTTTGTGTTTGGTCTTGAATCTAAAATAATCAGTAATGGTACATTTAATTTAATTTTTCAGTTATCCAGTCTAGCTAAAAGAATATTACGAAATGAATGTAATTATCTAACCTGCAAAGAGGTTATTTTCTTTTCTAATTCTCTTCTTTCTTTCAGCCACTCCTTTTGTTTTTTTTGTAAAGTTTTTGTGAGTTCAGCTCTCTTTTCCTCAAGGTCTTTTCTATTTTCTTTACTTTTCAGTCTTTCATCCTGCAACAAATGAACTTTATTTATTAATAATGTTGTCAAAAGAATTATAGTATACAAAATCATGAAAGACAATCTTATGCTAATTTAAATTCATGCAGTATGAATTTATAAGCATAATATAAAATTATAATCAATATGTAGAATTTGCATACATGGATGCTAAATAATCAGAATTCAACTACAGTAGACCTGTATATACTGGGCTAATGTGTATAATATAATATAAGAAGGTTTAAGTTTCTTAAAAACTTTTACTTAAAGTTTCCGAAACTGGTGTTAACAGTTCCTTCAATCATCAGAAGCTTCCTAGCATGGCTACAGTACCCGGTACCACTGAGCACTAAAATCTAAGAAGTTATAAACTCTGAATATAATGTATCATTAAATACAGTCTAATGGCTATTCAATTTCAAACATTTGACTGGTTCTGTGGTCACCAGTTATCAGCTCATGTTCTAGAACTTTATTGACTTTATATGCAAGCACAAGTTATTCTTGAGTCGGCAGCTTCTTCAGACACAAGTTATTTTCAAATAAATGTTTGCCAGTGAAAAATAATTTGTTGTTGTAACTAATAAAACTGTATTCAATACAACAATCATTCTACTCAATCTTCCGAGTATTAGCTGATTATAACAGAAACAGTGCTCCGGTCTCATCTGTTATTCATCAGCTAATATTCAGTCCAGCCTCGTAGAATAATTGTCAAATAGTTATTTAAATTATACATACAAGTCAGGAATGATTGTGATCAAACAGTATCACTTAAGGTACAGCCCCTTGCAACTTATAACTTAACATAAGCTAGAAACCAGACATGCATTCAACTTGTATTTGAGTCCATTCACTGGATTTTACAGGCACATGACATAGCTGTTCTAAACAGTGTATTACAAAAGTCAAACCATCCACAATGAAGATGAACACTTCTGTCTGTGAGTTCTTCTGGAGGAACTGTTACTAAGAACATAGGACTCCACTGAAACAGTAGTAGGAGTATTTATTGGTAAAAATAATAATTGAATTCACAAGTATTGCAAATTGCACTCTCATATAAAAGGAAAAACTTTACATCTCATTTCAGACCAAATCATCCTAAATTGCACACAATGGGCAGCACATACCTATGTATGGTCACTTTTAAAAGTATAGTTACAGAAACAAGAGGCCAGTAGAAACTAGTCACAAATTGGGCTAGATCCAGCCCTAAAGCCCAGCGCACATGAGAGGAAACAGCTGAGCAAAAAAATTTGCAAAACTGTTAGCTCAGCTGTTTTCTCCTGTGTGTGCATAAACTTTGATGAGGGAAAATGATCAAACATGTTAGATATTTGTCTCATGACCTCACAAGGCAAAAATCTCATAAAAATTTTACCACACAAGAGAAGAAACAGCTGAGCTGGCCTCGTGAGACTTTTTTGCCCAGTTGTTTCCTCTTGTGTGTGCCAGGCTTAAGAACTATACTTGATGTAGACCTCACCTCAAAAGTTTTGTTTGCTTCTCGTAGCCGATTTTCAACATCTTCTATTTGTGATTCAGAAACTCTTAACTTCTCCTACAAGACAGTAGAATGTCATATTATAGGTAAAAATGGTAATGTGAAACCACAAAGCAGAAAAAACTTGAAACAATTATTTTTAAACATTTATCAAATTTTGCTGGCAGTTAATCATTTAATGGTTTTCTGCAACCTTGATCTGAAATCATACTTTTGACTTCACATGTATTATCAAATTTGATCAATTTGAAACAACACCTTGAGCACGTTTTTTTTATTCACAGAATGGTTACAGAATGCACTTGCAACATTGTGTTCATTCTGCCCCTGAGAGCAGAATGGATAGAATGGCGTTCGTTTCATTCCGGATATGAATGCGGAATAAACCAACCCATACATTTCACATTCTGGCCATTCTCATTCCAGAATTGTGAATTTAAAAAACGTGCTCCTTGATTACAGACCAAATTGCACTAAACTCAGTTCAGTTACCTTTCACTTTATAAATATTATGTAATGAATACCTTCCCATATACTGTAGGTAAGTGCTGTATTGTAGTGTCTACCTCCTTCGTTTTTTATTAATCCTTTATAAGTTTTGTACAGCCTACAGGATTCACGATAATTAACGACTAAAAAGGCTTGTCTCTGTATAAGCTAGCAATAACAGAATTATGTAGGGCTGAGGAAGGAAGTGACAGACCACAACGCCGGCATTAGCCTTCTCTTATCGACAAATGTGTGGGTTCTTTTAAGTTAAATTTTAAGTCCCCCGATAGAACGTCGAGAGCCTAGACCCTGTCCCTGTCTACGGACTGTGTGGTGAAAGAAGGTCGCCCAAAGTTCAAGCCTCGTCGAGGCCGGGAATTGAACCCGGGACCTTCTGGTTGGCAGTCAGAGATCTAGCCAACTGCGCAAACTTCTCCACAGACAGATCCTGATACATTCAACGCAAAATGTAACGCTGCCGTGCTTGGAATTAGTATGGTTTTTCAGAATTGCTACTGATGTTGAATGTCTGATCTTGTACGCTGTTCACTGGCCGTTTAAGATAATTATTTGAAGTGCAGCTGAGTAATCGCGTTTTACAACCAGAAACCAGCTGATCTTCGTCTTTAACTCTGACTAAGTCAGTTAGTTTCGCTGGCTAAAAAACTAAGCAATAGGTTTGGGGAAATTCTACCGTTAAGCTAACTGTAAATTTACATGTACGTGAATGAATGTCTTACATTCAATTTTGAATTATGTGTCGGCTATACAATGATGTATACAAACCTCAAGTCCATTCTTCTTCTTCAAAAGTTCGTTATTTTTTCGCTTTTTCTTTCGCAACGTTTCTTCCTGACACAACAAATCAAGATCAGCAATTGATTTATGACATTCAAGTGTATCCAATCTCACTTGGAGTGTTGAGTTCTGGTAATCAGCTTCCAATAGTTGTAGCTCAATTGGCCACAAATGTTTCAGACTCGATCCATCCGCCATTTTAGTTGCAGTCAAAACAACGACTTGGCGCGGCATTCGAACGGTTCCACGCCGGCTTCCTATTGGTTAATCGAAACAGGTTCTGTGCTATGATTGGTCAATTTTTTGTTAACATCTTCTGTTAACCGCTGAAAAGTTATCTGACTGCTCAGTTAACCTTTCAATCTAGTTCCCAGGCTCCTAGCAAATATTCTTGCAAAGAAGTCAACGTTCTAGATAGCGTATAGCTCCTGTAAGCAGACTGAGTATTCTTGATAAGGCCAAGTAAAAAAAAAAAAAATCGGTTAGCGTCCCCGCCCGACCATTGAAAAAGCGCCCGACTCAATTTTTTTTTTATTTTTTAT
>JAOBRG010348587.1:0-13686 GCA_027574985.1 Umimayanthus nakama | reverse complement strand
ATGTAAGTCAATGGTCCAGCGAGATCTTCCTTGACCATTTTGATATATTTTGCAGGAATTTGATCAACTCCTGTCGAGCAGTCCGAGCGCAGGGAGTCAATTTCCTTTTTAACTTCTTCCGTTGTTATTTTACGCAGTGTGAATGGTTGCCCTGGGTGTTGAGGTAGTGCCTCGACAAATTTGACAAGATCTCCGCCATCTAATACCGAACCTAGTGTTCTTTCGTTGGTAGTAACAAAATGATTATTGAGTTTACCAGGATCAACTTGTAGGGGCCTGGGGCTAGGATGGAGTACTCGGTAAATCACTTGCCAGACTACCTTAGGCCGTTTGTACAATAGTGCCTTCACAAGGAATGAGCGTCTTGCCTTGTTTATAACCGCTTTTATTTTGTTACGCCCAGCCCTGAACGCAGTCCATGACTCGTCATCCCCTTTTCTGTGTGCCTCTGTTCTTAGTTTGTCCCTCTCTGTTTGTAGTTCACGTATGCTAGGATTATTTAGCCACGGCACTGGCGGTCGTGTAACTTTGGTCTTTCTTAAAGGGGCGTGGCGATCCAGGCATTCGGTGAGCAATGTGTTCATTGATTCTACCATGTCATCTGGAGATTCCACACTGTAGACTACTTCTAGGGGTAGAGTCTTGAAGTCGCTTTGGAAAATCTGGGTGTCAAAAGTTTTCTCATTTCGGATGAATTTGTAGCGTGGTTGGAATCGGGAAACACGCTCGTTGACACACGCAAAAACGCCGTCGTGGTCGCTAACAGCACCGGCGCATGGTATAACGCCACTGTGTGTTATTTTCAGCGGGCGGGAGGTAACAATATGATCGATAATTGTTCTGGACGTCTTTGTTATGCGAGTAGGTTGTTTAATCATCTGATGAAGTCCAAACTCATCTAATACGGCCTGATACTGGCGTGTCATATGGCTTTTTGGCTGTAGCATATCGATATTCATGTCACCCGTTAGTATAAGTAGACAATCCCATTCTACAGTTAGATGTCCCAGGAGAACCTCAATACGTTCAAGCCAGTCGCTATACGTTAGGATCCGTTCAGATCTGTAGAGAACACCCAATAAAGTTTTACTATGCTTGTTTCGGCCTGGGATTTCCAACCACAAGTGTTCAAGGTCTGGTTGTAGCAATTCAATATCCTTTCGGTGTTTGTATTCTATTGAGTCACGAATGTATGCTCCTACTCCACCACCTTTTATGGTTTCTCGATTCCTAAAGACGGTGGTATATCCTGGTATTGTGACATACTCGAGTAAGGCGGGATTGTTCTTGAGCCAGGTCCAATCGCAAGTAGGCAGCGTTATTTTAAGTCCAGCGCATTTAGCGTAACGAATGTCAAAACAAACAGCACATTGTACGGTTTGTTGATTCTTTCTGATTATTTTCTGACAGTCTTGGCACTTTACAGTTTGTCGCCTTGATAATGGTTTTATCGTTTCACAACTGGTTTTCTTCTTGGGTTTACTTGCCATGCTTAGATTGGGACTCGGTTGTGAGTGTACATCGACGCAGATCAGAATATTGAATGACGCTGTAGATTTATGATAATACAGCGATCGGCTAGCACTCCATTTGCATTTCACTTTGCTTCTTTTGTGACCGTAAGACAGCTTAAACTTGCTATCGATGTTAGGCCATTGTCTTTGGCTTTGATTCGTGCCGGGGTTTGAGTCACAATGGTGAGACAATAACAAGTTCCCAGAGAAAGCATTCCGCTGAGGTTCAGCTACATTGATGACATTCCGAGGTTGCATATCCAACAATGGAAGTGAGATATTGAAATCGGCGAAGCAACAAGATTCCACCAAAATCTGTCGCGAGTCGGCCAGAAACTGCAGATTTTTGAAGCAAGAAACTGCCGAAATGTTACTTAAACACAAGCTTGAGCTCCCTAAGTACCTTACAGACTCATCTTGAACTGAGAGCGGGTCGAAAGTTACTCGCTGAAGAAGTAGAGACACGTAAAGTGGGAGCCACATACACAGGTCCGCCTTCATGCTTCATCTATACCGTCACATATATTTACAATATAATGCTCTATTTACAATTTGTACATTCAATAATCTGACTTCTAAATAAACTAGATGACAGCGAGATCCTTAATGTTCTTTTTAAAAGCAGAGAGAGTGGGAGTGGACCTGATGTTATATGGGATGGAGTTTTCCATATTTTTGCCCCAGTGAAAGAAAACCTTTTTCTTTTAGAGAATTCAGTGTTAAATCTGGGTAGAGTTAGCCCACTTTCTTTCCCCCTCAGTTTATATATTTAATGTTGCTGTTTTTGAAAAGATGGATGAGATAAATTGGAGCTTTCTTAGAGAGAGAGAGAGAGAGAGAGAGAGAGAGAGAGAGAGAGAGAGAGAGAGAGAGGGAACAGACAAAAAGACAGAATCGAAGCTCTGAGAAAGAAGGAAATACACAAAGAAAGATAGCAATTAAAAACATTCGGACAGACACTGAGTTTCTCGTTCAAGAGTAGATGGCAGATTGCTTCTAACAACTTAAGTTTAGATCGCACTAAAGCAAGATATCTGGTTGTTTGTGAAACAAGGGTAAACTACCATAACAATTTGTTTTAATAATCAAAGTTGTTAGATGCTACTGAAGTGTCTGTGACCATCAAACCTTTTATTTAATACATGTCCGTTTACTCGAGAGCATGTGGAAGGAGCACACTATAATAGGAACAATCAAAAAATTTGGCTTAAACAACCGACGCTTAAAGAAGACTATTTTGAACACTGGTTAATTTCTAGGTTGTTTGGTACTACACTTTTTACAAAAGAAAACTTTCTTCGTCACACATTTATCTCTACACTATTGCTTGCATACTGGAAATAATAAAGTGAGTTTAGTGAGTAGCTAGTTCGTAAACTGTGTTTTGAAGGACTAATATTTCAAACTACAATTCAAGCTTGGAGGTTAAATATGCTTAGAGTGATACTTACAAAATGTTTATTGATGCTAGTCCAGTAAACGCGCTGCTGGAGATGACTGTAAGTTGGTTGTTTTCCAAGTACCTAACAAAGAAAGATTTATGCTTCTTTGTGCATCTCATAATCATTTGCCTCTGTTGTAAGTCCTTTTGGTTAAATGCTTCCTCGGTTATAAACGCACTTTATATTAGATACTACTGAAGAGATCATATAACCAATGAACTAATACGTTTCTGACTACTCACTAGGAACAAAAGCATATGGCAGGAGTTAAGTCTTAGGAACAACAATTTTGCTTAAACAACCGACGCTTTAAAAGACAGTTAAATAAACCCGAGAGTTCCAAAGTTGCTACTACACTTTTTGCCCTTTATTCTAAAGTTTCTTTAGTTGTAGCGAGTCTCCCCGCTGGATTAAAAAGAAAAACACCTTCTAGTCTTAATACAGTCAATTTCAATATTTAGTACCTGCTAGTTTTTCGTTTTGATCATTAATACACGATTTTTTTTATAAGAACAATTTTATAAGAACGAGGCTCAAAGTTTGCCTAAAATTAAGGACAATGTAAAAACAATCAAGGCTGGGATTCGGAATCGTAAAAGCGAAGCTTACTTTTTACTCGGCCCGTGCTGCGGATTCGAAACGTCTTTTTTTTTTCGCTTGGTGGTTTTTTTCTTGTCGAGTTTTAGTGATAATCGATTTTTTCCCGTAATTTGAGGCGTGCAACTAAACTTGATTTAAATTCGCCCACGCGTCTTGGTATAATGTTCAACGTAGGTCTGGTGCGCATACGATACGAAAATAAACTCTATAAAAAAACGTGAACCCCATAGCGGACTCGAACCCGTATCCTGAAAACTCCAGACGAAGCGCTTTTACCCGTTGAGCTACGAGGACGTCGATGTGATAAAATCGTTAGTTTTGAAGAGTATACTTGATTTGATTACGCGTTACGCTATGCATTAAATACGAATGGCACGACGAGAATGCGCTCTTATATCAAAAGGGTCATTTCTAAAAGAGTACACTGAGGCTTCCCGCACCAACGCAAGCAAAAAACAATGCATTTACTGTATGATACAATTTAAAGTCGGAAACGGTGTAGAAGACATAGTTATTAACCGTGATGTCTTCGAGTTGAATTCCCCTGTAATATACAACCAGCTTTTGCTTCGCCGTTCTATCGCTCGACAGCAGTTTTCAGGAACTGAAAGAGACTACCCACAACATAATTGGTTGTGAATTGAGATACATGCTAGCATCACTGATAACATTCACGGCCTTGCGTCGCTCGGAGTTGATAGCCGGTTTAGTCAGTGTTCAAACCTTTAATATTGTAAAAACTTTGTATGAGTAGCTCAATAGTTCAAGTATTCAGCAACACGGTCCAAACTTCTTGCTTTCGTTTCTCAGCATCAATGTGTAGAGAATGTAGTTAAGTTTCCTTTAGTTCTTCGGGAATTGTCGTGACACTTTTGATTTTCCTTCCGCCTGGGATTTCAGCATGGTACGAATAAGAACAGCTCTCTCTTTTCAGATTAATGGAGGATAATCAGCCGTAAAATAACATTCTTTATACGTTTCGTTCCTGCTCTCCTTTAGCTTCTTTCTAGCCGCAAACACGTCGTCCCTGTCCTCACTGCAGAGAAATTATATGGTTACAGGCCTTGGTCTATCTTCAGTGGGGTTACGGGTAGTGTTATGTGGGTTTGCTTTCCGACACGGTGGATAGCGTGAAATTGCATGTGGAGTGGCGATATGTACAGATGCTGGCCATTTTAATCTTTCACCACTGATCTTAAATTCGCAATAAGAGTTTCTTGTAGATTCATCAGCTTTAAATTTTCGCGTCTGGAATAACTTTCTAAAGCGAGGGTCTTCGCTTTTTCCTCTTGCAACGCCAGGCGTACTTGTGAAAATTCCACTTGTAGAGCTGTGGAATCTCCTTCTTGAGCCGCGTGGCGCTCATCAGATTCATCCAACTTCGCCCAAATCGACTCGAGAGATTTTTCTACGTCTGTAACTGTTGTTTTCAAGCTCTGTATCTCGACTTTGACATCGTGTCGAAAGACATCCATATCTGTTTGAATTTTACTCAGCCCTGTACTCATTTCTTTTCTAAGGACCTCGATGGATTTAAGAATCACGTGAGTGGTTGTCTTATCTGGCTGTTCCTGTGTCACCATTGTGGCTTTCATCTTCTTCCCTTTAGGCTTTTGGTTGGGAGAGCTGTTGCTGCTGCTTCGTTCCGTACTTTTAGACATATGGCAAATTGACAGTGGGTTTAAAGTTAACTCTACAGAAAAAATATTAAAATAGCAGGAGCAAAAAGACCATAACCAGAGGCAGGAAAACGAACAGACACCGCTTCACTCGGGGCTCTCTATAAAGCGTCCGACCTCCATGATGCTCGAACCAGTCCCCCAAAAGTTATTTTTTGGGGAGTGTTTTTCTTTTTACAAGATCCATAACTGCCTCCCGTAAATCAGCAATCCGTAGGCAGTACAATGCGGGATTCAGTACACTGTTTACGAATGAAAGCAAAAAGATCAAACGATAAGCTAATCGCACTGACTGATCATCTCCGCTTATTCTGAGAATGATTGCGACAACTTGTACGAGAATGTACACAGAATGAAAAGTAAAACACCAGAATTTAGAACATAGTGAGCGTGGAATTTTTCTGTCTTGCCATGACTACTCTTGCTGCGTTTCTTGGCGTGTTTTAGAATTCGAACCGAATTGCTTCCTCTGCTTGTACGTTGCGTGTTTGTTGCTACCACCAGGTGCTTGAGTATTGCCTTTTTGTGTCGACAAACTTACTTGTGTATCGCGCTATAGCAAAACACAGTTAAGCAAATACACAGTGCCACTGCAATCAAAATAACAGACCTAATGACAAAATTCCTGTTGTTTGAAAATTGCAATGCAGCAGTTGCAACCACAAAGATGCGCAAACACGACAAAATTGCTAAAACTTTCTTGGTTGTTACTATGGTAACGTATTTTAAGTGGAGACGGATATAATATAACAAAGAGTTTAATCTCGCACAAACACTGTGCTTTTAAATATCAAGTACACATACCCCAAATTCCAAAGCCTCACATTTAACTTCGATCAGACAAACCAGCACGCATGTAGCTTTGATAACACAAAACCAAATAAAGCACCGGGCACGATTCCATTCCCCCGCGAGCGGTAAAAGCATCGTCCAAATCTATAGCGAAACCTCTTAGCGACTTAATCAACACCATCATTACACGATCACAAGTCCGGATACCTGAAAGCATGGCCAAATCACTCCACTCCACAAGAAGGACAGCGTCTTGTATAAAGCTAACTTCAGGCGGATCACTGTATTGCCTATTTTTGCAAAAGTGTATCAAAAAGCGATTCATTTGCAGCTTTCAAAACATTTTGAGACAATCTTTCACGACTTCATGTTCGCGCACAGGAAACATCAGGGCTGCCCTACTGCACTCTTAACCTTGACAAAACAAAGGAAGAGGAACTTGATAAACACAACGTCATTGGAGCAGTGGCCACAGATCTTATTAATGCTTTTGAACCTCTGCCACACGAACCGATATTAGAAAAACATGAGTTTTATGGCTTGGACGAGCAAGTTATTTTTCTATTACGAAGCTATTTGTCACCCCGCTATCAGCGAGTCAAGCTGGGCGTCACCTACTCGACCTGGATGGGCGTGGCTGCTGGATTGCCACAGGAGTCCATTTTTGGACCCCAGTTGTTTAACATCTTTATGAACGACCTCGTGTATGGCATCAAGGAATGCAGACTAATAGGCTACGCCGACGACACCAAGATCTACGCATCACATAAGGATCCTCAGGTCGTAGAAAACTGGCTTAATCGAGATTTGGCAAATTCAGGACGACGGTTTCAGGAAAACGGAATGATTCAAAACCCTGACAAATACCAGGCACTGAGTGCTGGGAAACACCAATCACGAAACAAAGTTAACATGTGCAAACAAATCCATTCCCATAGCCAACGAAATGAAGTTGCTAGCCGCAACCCTAGATAACAAGCTAAAATTCGACTTTCACATTGCAACCATAAAGTAGGAGAACAGGTAAATGCCCTCAATCGTTTAAAAAACATCCTGTCTTGCAGAACTAAGGAAGCGTTGTATCGTGCGTTTGTTTTGCCTCATTTCAATTATTGCAGCCAGATTTTGCACCATTGTGGAGCGCGAAATACGAGACAAATTGAGAGGGTTGACGAGCGCGCCCTGCGATAGATATACAAGTACAAGTAAGTATCATATGAAAAGTTGCTAGAGCATATCGGATTAGGATGCACACTAGAGAACCGTCGCATACAGGATATGTTAGTGACGATCAATAACTGTTTCATGGAAAAGGACCACGCAGCATCATTAATTTAATTAAGAATCGAAACACAGGCTATAATTTTAGGGGCACCAACATACTGTTGTTGCCAAAGGTTAATACTACGAGGCACGGCCTGACTTCTTTCAAATATTTTGCTGGCAAACAATGGAACATGTAGCCCGAAAACAACCGATCCACGGCTGGCACTAAAGAATTTGTAGGATGTATTCGGAAAGTAATATTTTAAGTTTACTCTACATTTAGGTTTTATTTGGATGGCAAATATCGTTTACTTTAACACACTAGTGCTGATTTGTTATATATACTTGTTTTCTTTTAATGTATATATTTTATAGTGTATTAGAATGTGTTTTTATATTTTGTGGGATACCTGTAAACTAGCTTTTCAGCTAAGTGTATTTACCCACGTTAAATAAATAAATTATCTATCTATCTATCTATCGCATCTATCTATCAGACTGACATGAAGCAGGGATGTCTGCTTTTCCCCTTTCTGTTTATTATAGCCTTAGACTGAGTGACAAGAGAGGCGCAGGGATTATTAGTTAAAGGATCGTGATTGCAGTTGGAAAACAATTGGAAGACCTGGAGCTTGTAGAAGATCAAATACTATTGACGCATTAACCAAAAGGATATGCGTTGCAAGATAGAGGACCTTAACGCTACAGGGGAGAAAGTTTGACTAAAAATGAAGGTGTCTAAGAGCAGGTTGATAAAAAGGATGACAAAGCAGAACGCTACAGTTAACATTTGACAGGAATCAATAGAAGAAGTGAAAAAATCCAGTACCTGGGCACCATCATTAGTTCAGCCGATAGCACATAAGAAGATATGAAGGCACGCTTCAGTAAAGCACGACCAGTATTTGCCCTGCAAGAGCCAGTGTGACGTGCAACTTCGCTCTCATTGAAAAAAATACTGGGGATCTTCTCTTCAAACGTCAAGTTAGTTTTGTTGTATGGATCCGATATCTGGCGCTAATTGATAAACAAGATCCAGGTATGCGTTAGCAAATGCTTAAGGCATATATCTCGGTGTTAAATGGTCTGATAGGGTAGTATAGTAGGCATCTGTCAGTCTCAAGAGACTATGGAGTTGCGCTCTGAGTGATTGTTCTTTTGCAACGTCGGGTATGGCTGGTCTGAGAGGCTAAGAAACGAGAAGTTATGGCAACAAACTGGACATGATCCCATAGAAAAAGAAACAATGGAAAGATCTTTGAATTGGATTGGTCATACACTGAGGAAAGAAGAAGGTAATATCGCCAAATTTGCGCTGGATTGGAACCAAACAGGGGAAACGCAAGAGAAGACGCCCTACACAGAGTTAGATGAAAATGTGGAGGTCAGAGCTGAAGGCGAAAAACATCACGCCGACAGAACTCATGAAAACGGCAAGGAACAGGACGAGGCGGAAAGCACCCATGTTCCTTTTAGAAACGAAGAGGACAAAGAGAGAGATAAATAATTTTAAAATGAAAAACATTAATGATGAGCCAATACACACCAGTAAAGACAAAAAAGGCCAAGGCAAAGCCAAAGAGTAAGACATTTGAAAAATTCGAGTAACTAATACTGAAACTGCGTGTCTTTTACGATTCGATGACCCTGTTTTATCGAGAAGTTTAACATTTTGAAAAAGTACTAAAAGGGATGAAAAATAGGTATCTGACATATACCGACCTGAATGGGGGTTGCATCAATGATTTTCGAATTGGTAAAAGATGACCTTCTAGTTTGCAAGAACCTTTGGCCTTAGTAGTTGTGTACTCAATGACACACAGTAACTTAAAGCTTACCCAACCCTACCTCTGTGAACGTTTAAGAGTTAACTTTTTTATTGAATAAATTGATGATTATTAAGTTTCACCAAGCATACTAAACGCTTGAAAAATTTCAAGTTAATCAATAATTAGTTAGCGGGTTAAAGGGGCACTCTAGTGGCCAAAGTCACTTTTCGACAATTAACGTAGAGCTGGCCTGGAAGAAATACGAATATGCCACTCATTTTGTCCAAAGAAGACTAGAAATGTGCAAAAATAAGCAGAAACCGAGCGTTTTCGAAGGTTTCCAACAAAAAAGTTCTACCAGTGACGTAATCTTCATAAAAATCTTTTGTTTTTGGTTTGAGCTTCTCTAGCGGCTGTGAGCGGCAGAAAACTTGGAAGAATCTTTTGTTGAAGTATATTCGCGCTTCGCAGACAGCAAATTTGGGTATATCTATTAGTTGAACAACTAATAATATAAAGTCAAACCATAACATATGTTTGAATCAGCTGCTGGTCTAGTCAAGTCAGCAAGGTAGTTCCAGTTGTGGTCAGTTTTGTCTCTGCAAGGACAAGTGAATCGGCTATAGAGTTCCTTCTAGCTGGTAGGCGACAGACGCTATTCTACTTGTTCTGAATCAATACTGGAAATGATACTCTTTATCTTGACTTATATGCCACTTCAGAAAACACGAAGAATTCAACAGTCTTCAGGCCGGTTCAAAATGGCTGTAATGAAGAAGAGTGAAGTGACTGACGTCTATGCAGAACTAATAGATACTTGTAAAGAAGAACGAACAATTTCAAGGAAAGAACTTTCAAACTGAATTACAGGTATTTTGAGTCAATAAGTCTCCTTTTCTGAATTATTCAAACAACTATAAACTCCGCTGTAACTGTAAACTGTAATTTCATTTATAGAAAGTAAGGGTAAACGCGTCCTTGTTTAAAGTTTTGACATTCATTGTGGTAGTGGATTGAAAATTAGAAAAACCTGCAACTATCACCTTTTTATACTTGATTTGATAGACAATGTGAGTTTTTTCTGATAAAACTAATAAAAACCTTGATATAGTATTGTTTGAATTGTGCTGATTTGGCAGACTTCTGAAGCAATCACCGACCCGGGTTTTTGTTTAAAAATTTCTCAACTCAAACCATCAATGGTCAAAGCTTTAGCAAGTTGCAGTCCTTCTGGATGTTTAAAGGTTAATAGTTGAATTAGAGACTGTTAAAAGAAAAAAAAATCCTACAATTTTTGACTTGTATATTTGCAAACACATTGAACAAACTTAACTCAGTGAAGCTTGCGTGAAGCGATTTCTTGAGTTGAACCGAATGCCTGCATTCTGCAAAGTCGACTTGAACTTACTTGAACTCTGAACTAGTACGGTTTTCTGTCCTGCAAGTCTCTGGAAGATACATATGAATCTGTCAAAATAATTGATTACTTTGTTTTTAACGAGCCAATTAGCACCATTTTGTTTGTAAAACAACGAAACACGAGCAACAACTTCTCATACAGAACTACTTCCGCTGGCGCCACCTTTCGCTGTTTTCATGGCAGGTACCAAAATCCGAACGATTTCTGAGCGGTTTCCGAGCGCTTCCGAAGACACATTTAAAACCACCATTTGCTCCTTTTTGTGCATTTCTAAACATTTTTGAACAAAATGAGTGACAAATTGGTTGGCATGGAATTTTATAGGCAATAAGTGTAACCTTCCTTGATTCTTGATGATCAATCAATAAATTAATTATGTCTAGACTTATATACATTTACATAATTGATTAGTCTATGAAGCTTACTATGAAAATAAGTGAGAAAAAAATGCATAATTCTAAAAAATCTCTCAAGATGAAAGAATTAACTAAATCCCAAACATAATGTTTGTAATATTGTGGGTAGCATATCTCTGTGTTAGTATAGCATTTTTGGTCAATGCAAAATGATAACTACTTTTTTTTTCAATGAAGATCAAAGATCTTTTTATTTTTGGAGTTTGACCCACCAGCATAACTCTAAAATCCCTCGTAAAACTGGGGAACTAATTAAAATCAAACAAAACTGTAAGTTGTAATATTGTAGTTTACATGTCCTCTGTAATATTATAACATACTTGGTCAATGCTCATCAGTGATAACAAATATTTTTCAGTGAACATCAAAAAATGTCTATTTTTGAAGTTTGACTTGCCGTATTGAACTCAAACCTTACAACTGACTATTTTGTCAATGAAAGTCAACAAAAATGACTAGTATTATAAGTCTTGGAACATCTACAAACACTCTCACAGAAATTTAACCAAAGGCAAGAAAAAACCAATTTTTTCTGCCATCCCCTCCCCTTCTGGAAGTGTGTGTGCGACGGGGGGAGGGGGGTTGTTGCAACCCCCTTCCCCCTAAACTTTGGTATGACCGCCTTGGATGAAAACTTTTACCACAGTTCTGTAGCGCTTACTCTCAAAGGCAGGTAAATTAGAGTTTGGCCTACAAAGTTTTAAATGTAAAGACTTTAAGAGCCAAAATTTTTCTTCTTTTTTTTATTGTGTATTCATATAATTATTATGTGTGTACAGTGCTAGTGATAACTATTCACAACAAAAAAACCCAGGAAAGTGATGTACAATGATGTGCTATGCGAAGTTCTACATCATGTCTTTAGGTACTTATAATAATTTTTACTAAATAGAATAAGCGCTCAGTGCATGATGTACTGTGTGCTGATTGGCACTTTGCGAGAGCCAATTTCTTAACGTTGACCATTTATTTAAAAACGGGGGGTTTGCAACAGCTCCCATTTAGAAGGGAGGGATAACCCCCCCCCCCCCTTTTAGAAGGGAGGGATAAGGAAGCAAGAAAAAAACTAATAACCTAGAAGAATTGCAGCCGTAGGTGTGTAACTTACAGGTCTTGTAACGACGTTAGTCCTGTGAATATGCCGTTGGGGATGGTTGTTAACTTGTTATTTGGCAGGTGCCTAAAAAAATTTTGATTTTACCAATAACCCTAAAAGGCATAAGGTTTTTTGCCTTAAAATTTTTGTTCCTTGACCGATTTCCAAAAGCTTTGTCATGACTGTTCTTTGTTTGTTATCACATCTTAAAAATTTTTGACCATATTTAGTTGACGTCATGATTTATGACATCATTCTTATGAGTCACGCAACTCGTGTGTTGCCTACAAAAGTGGAATTTTTGGCTAAAAATGCGACTCTTATTGCCTAAATACTGACAATTTCACACTATTTCTTACAATTTTGCATATTTTAATCGCTAAATGTTTTTTTCTCTCACCATTTTCAGTGTTCAATTCGAAAATCTGAAAATTCGAAAATCTAAGTTGGCGGCCGCAATGACTTCAGTTATTTTAACTTGGTTGTCATTGAAACCAATTAAACACCACGTCGTTTCATTAATTAAAAGTACAATAAATGTTCTTTATATATACTAAATATCAAGTCAATCGGATAAAAGGTGTCAAAAGTCGAGGGGGAGGGGGTGTCCGATTGACCCCCCCCCCCTTATGCCTTCGTGTAACTATTTTTATCTCATGCCTTCTAAGGTTAATGCAAAAACGGTGAAGAACCTGTCTCTGTAGTAACCCATCACTTGTTTTTGTGTTAAATTAAAGTTTTTTTTTATCGTTTTGTTGTTGACTTTTCGCGTAAGTGGGAGTTCCCCCCAACGCCCATCGAGCTCATCGTCGAGGATAAAATGCTGTGATGGGTTAAAACTTTTCTTTCACAGCTCATTCAGGCAGTGCTTAATATATTTCCTAGTTTTCAGGGTTTTCACGTTTTCCCACTGCAAATCTGAGCACTGCAAACTTCAAAGATCTAACTGGGAAATCTTAAGATTTAACATCTTTCCAGTAATCAGAATGTTCGCTCAGCCAATGCTAGCTAGCCTCCTCCGCTGGCATCCTAGTTTGTATTTCCAGAACATTAAACAAACGAACTCGTGAATGACAACAAGAGATTCGGCGAGGAAGCTTAATTCCAGGCTTTTTATCTCTTCTATGGCCGTTGATACCAATCGACCTAAGGCATTAGTACCCCGAGTCCCATGGGAATGAATTGCTTGCTGAACATCGTAATGCAGGATCTTATTTCGCTTTGAGAGAGTTTAGTATCAGAAGGAAAAGGGTCTGGGTTAAATAAGACTGTTTGGTTGCTACTACAAATACAATCAGGAAGTCAAGAACGTTTTCAAAGTTTTTTTTTATTCCTGTGAGTGCTTTATAAACTCAATGTGCACCATGCATGCTACTGAAATGCTTGACAAGGTTTGTTTTTGTTTCTCCAATTGTATTTGGCATAATGTATACAACATAATGTTCACTTGTTTTATTTACAAACTTTGCAAATCAGTTTATTATGATTCGATGCTAATATTTCCTCTTCAGTACTGATCCTTGGCCTTGAGCTGTTAGCTGCCCAGCAACTACTCCTACAGAGCAACTTCAACAGAGCTACCTACAAACACAAGAACTTAATTACACAAATTACTGGAAGAACCAAACTCCAAGCACTAACAGCATGGTTACAAACTCCGCCTAGTTTAACAAGGTTCTATGAAGTGGCTAC
>JAOBRG010348576.1:0-13686 GCA_027574985.1 Umimayanthus nakama | reverse complement strand
TATCCTATGCCTACGTCTACAGAAATAATTGGAACTAGATTTTCAGAAATTATCATAAAGCTTCAGAACTTAGGGGCTAACCATTTGATCTTTGTGGGGGCAGCTTTTTTGAAAAAAAAGTGACTCCTGGAAGCCAAGTTCTCGTAAAAAAAATCTTGCAGCAACTGGTGAACAAAAAAAAAAAAACTGCATCATTTCCCTGCTAGTGTTTTGTATCAAAAAAAATTCTTAGACACTATGGGACATGAAAAAAAAAATTACTGCTCAACGAACCCCCCCCCTCCCCCCCTCAAAGATAAAATAATTCGCCCCTTAAAAACTGTTTTTTATGCATCTTTGAAAAATTTCTAAAAATGTTCATAACATCTTCAGAAGTGTTCAAAAATTTTTCTGAAAATCAACATCCCGGAAATCGGTCCGAATACACATTTTCACAGAGTATGTTAGTATATTTTGCCTGAGCCACATGCAGTCATCGACTGCCTATTTTTTTATTTGTTATCACCTAGAATCTGGGTGGCACGTGACCAGACCCAACCAGGGTCTTACTTTCGGGAGAGGAAAGAGACTGGGAACGAGGTTGATACATCAGAATTATTTGGATCACTCTGAAACGTATTATGCGTAGAGTATAAAAATAAACCATAAGGCTTTTTATTCTTTAACTGCTTTTGTTACTGTATTAAACATATAAATTAGTCGTTCACTAGAGAGTACAATGACTAGTTTTGAAAAAAACCCTTTTTCTACGTTGGCGTGTAAGCGCGCAACAACAAGAATATTTGCAAGTTTTTGTCGGTTGGGTAATCAATGACTCAAGCTTAGATATAATTTTAAAAACCTCAAACCTTGCTTAAGTTTTCTTTTTGTTTTTGCGCCACATTGATAATGCATTCTCACTTAATAAAAATGTTTTCAGACAGTTTTACGCTTACTCAGGGTAATCAAACATCACCAAAACACATCTTAGAGCAAAAACGGATGTCATTTTTGTCCTTGTTTGAAATTGACGATTTGTGAAGTCCTTTCAACTCAAATTAGCAAAAGCAGACAAAAATGATGAAAGTAGCGTCTTTTTATTTGTATTTTAAATGGTTTTCAAATATGCGGCATTTCTTTCATTTTTTTAAAAGAAAGATTAACTGCATTTGGTTGCTAATATGACGGTGTCTCAATTTCTTGAAAGCTGCCGTTTTTTTGTATGTTAAAGTTCAATAATGAAAGTTGAAATGATCAGGAAAGATGGTCAAATCTGTTGGAGTCTGAAAAGCTCTTTTTGTCTGAATATAATTTAGGTTTCAGACAACTATTACTATAAATTTGCAATTCGTTTCTAATACTATTAAAAAGAAATACGCGATGTTTTTCAAAAGTGCAATACATTTAGGGAGACACCGGCCAAGAAGGATTAGCCTTCTTCAATTAATTTCTAACTTAATTTTAAATAAATTTCTCGGAGTATTTATCAAAGGCGTTCTTATCAAGTTCAAGAATGCTAAAAACAACTGATAAACGTCAGGTAAGGAACAGATCTTACCAGAAGAAAACATAACGTCTTCTTTTCCAAATTTTGTCCGTATGAATAAAATCTTTAAGGAACAAGTTTTTGATTACGCTTCTGATAAAAACATAGCAAAACAGTACACTCAGAAAAACGCTTCTTAATCGGATATTGTCGATTGTGTTGTTTCTCGAATTGCAAATGAGAAACACGGCGAACTGGAGTAGTAATTAACCTCCTGTGCTTTGCTTTATAGCAAGAAAAGTATCTGGTTTGTGAGAATCTCTTGGCTAAGAACAATGCTTGTTTTTAATTAGCAAGTTAGCGGTGATCGAAGGTTTTTGCTAAACAGCTTCGAATAACAAATTTAGTTTTCATGAAATGTTGAAAACTCTTTGACACTCTTTGTTGATTTCAGCTGAGCTGCGGACTAAAAATACAGTTTCGGTTAAAATATTAGAATATAAGCAAGAGTTTGGTATCGATCATTTTGAATCAGTTTAAACAAGTAATTGTCTGATTTTAATTAAAAACAGTTATTGGTATTACTAGACTATGGAGCAATATATTTCTCTATTTAGAAGTTCAAACTACAGTTGAGTATAGCAGTGAAAATTTGCACGTTATGTTCTTCTACTAAATCATTGGCTTGGACAATGAGCTTAAAAGCCCAAATGTTTTAGCCAACAGAAGCAAGAATATCCTTTTCGGGCCTTTACAAAAAAATTGTTGAAAAGTTAGCTTTCTTTATGGCATTAAAAATGAGTAATTTCATCAGGTTATAAATGCAATTTCCGTGTTAAAATCTTGTGTCAACATATCTATTATTTAGTGCAATCTGTGTTCATCTTAAAATGAATTTGAAATGTTTTTCGATTTCATTTCGTCAATGAACACCAATAGCACTTCTCTAAGGTTTGTAGCAAGCATTTCTTACTCCCTATATATTACTCCCTACATTATGATTTTCTTATCTTCTCCGTTCACTCATTGACTAGTGCTGTTTATAGTTCTTTAAACTCTTCGCGATAGCAATTCGATAAATCAGCGAAGAAGCACGTGTCATTAGGATATAGATAGCCACTAAATACAATCTTTCTTGTACTTTTAAGATTTTTACAAAAATTGAGATAGTTCAAAATGATTCGAGGGCCAAGCAAAGTTTCAAAACAAGGCATCGCTTACATACCGCAAATGACTCTGACAAGTATTTTACCAAGGCCAATTTTCACAACAATTTCATAAAATAAAGAAAATGTTTATAACTAGTTTGTAACAGAACAGTGCAGCATGATACCGATAAGCTCGACTGAAATATTATATACGAATCATAAGGAGATGGAAGACTTATCAAAACGTTTCAATCTTTCTGTATTGCTAACTTAAAGAAATTTCATCCTCCTCTTCAAAAAGAATTTCCATCTAGTGTAAGCGCACTTCAGTTTTCAGAAGCCGTTGTTATCATTTGAAACCGTGCTTTTGAATGTTTGAGCTTCTTTTGAGATGTTCCAATCACACTAAATATAGCAAGTAATGTACAATTTGAAAAGCGAAGAAGCGTCAACCAGCATGTGTTTGAACCATAGTTATGTGTTTGCTTAAGAGGAGTTACTATCAAGCGTAATAAATCGAGTATTCATAGAAAAAACTGTGTGAACTCAATTCTATTGATTTCCTAATTCGAGCTTTGAAAAGAAGGCATATCCACAAAAGAAACGGTTTCAATTCGAAGTGGTAAGATACAAGTCCACTATGCAATCTTTCGTAAGTTTAAGCGAAATTTTCAACAACACACACACATAACACTTCTTCTATTTCTTCAATACCAGTTCTACTTTAAGTGTAGGTGAGACCTCTGGTGGTTTAACATATTGCCATGGAAGTTTCAATAAATGTAGGCAAATAAATGGGCTCGTTTGTTATAGATGAGATTAAATTGAAGTCTCGAGTTATAATTTATGCATGATGAAAGGTACAATTAAATTCTGCTTTTAAAGTTTGGCGATAAAAGTGTTTTCAAACAGTGTTTACAAATTGTGTAAACTTTCGCTTTTTATTAATGTTTCAAGGTTCTAACCTGTCAAAAGTTGTTTTCTATAAGGCATTCGATGACAACAAATTCCAAGTTTCAAGATGGATCGGGATGGCGAATTATCTGTTGCCGTAGCAAAATTATTTTTATCAAATAACTGTTACAGACATTTTTAAGAGCATAACTGTCTAATTATATGATTATTGGCACATTTAACATTTTGAAAAATTTAGAGTTGGCAAGTAGAGGCAATAGAGGATTTCTTATATCTGCTTATCCATTCGTATTACAATCTGTTTAGACTCAAATTTGTTCAAGGATCAATATATAATATGTATTTTAATGTTCTAACTTTAGCATAGATATTTTTTAATTTAAGTAATTTATTTTATACCTTGTTTTTGCTTAGTTTGAGAAGACCCTTACTAAGAAACACCAGAGTAGGTTGTCTTGGTAAAGACTGTAATACTAATAATTACTACTATTACTGCTGATGCTACTGCTACTACTGCTGCTGCTACTACTACTAATACTACTACTACTACTACTAATAATAATAATAATACTATACTACTGCTACTGCTATAACTACCGCTACTACTACTATTACTACTACTACTACTACTACTACTACCACTACTACTACTACTACTACACTACTACTACTACTACAGTCTATTACTACTACTACTACTGCTACTATTACTACTACTACTACTACTACTACTACTACTATTACAACTACTGTACTACTACTACATTTGTACTATTGCCACTACTACTACTACTGCTGCTACTACTACTACTACTACTACTGCTACCACTACTACTACTACTACTACTATTACTGCTGCTGCCACTACTACTACTACTACTACTACTACTACTACTAGTGCCACTACTACTACTGCCACTACTACTACTACTACTACTACTACTACTACTACTACTACTACTACTACCACTACTACTATTTCTACAAGCAATAATAATAGTAGTAGTAACTTTATACTATTATCATTAATTTTTACCAGATTTTATTTTTGTTATTATTATCATTTTTATTGTTGTCGCTGTTGTCATAACTGTTGTTGTTGCCGTTGTTTTTATCACTATTTATGATATTATTTTAATGCACTTTGCAGGCCATTGTCGGAACTAACTACAGCACTGGGGTCTGGGGAACTGTAGCCAAACAACAACTGAAAATGGCAGTTCTTGACAACACAACAGGCTTGAGTTGCTCCGAAGAGAACGTTTTGACTGCTGAGTTCATTACGTTATACCTCATTTATGCAGTGATTGGTTTTCTAACCATCGTCGTTAATGTTTTTGTTATATTTCTAATGCGAAAATTTGAGTTTCTCAGAACGGAAACAAACGTATGTCTGGCTTCGCTTGCATGATCAGATTTTCTTTGTGGAATTGCAGTTACACCAATGGTAGTTTCATGTACTGTTAAGTACAGATTGGAAGTATGTCTTGCAATGGACCTTTTACAGAGATTCGTAGCTATATCAACTGTTATGCACCTCTTCATTATTGCGCTGGAACGATATGCAATGATATGTCATCCGATGACGTATTCGCGCATAGTAACAAAAGGCCGAATAGCTGCTCTTTTAGCTGGGGTTTGGTGCTTCGCCCTCTTGTCATGTCTCATACAACTGACGTGGATACTGTCTGCTCAAGACATTGAAAACTCCGTTGACCTTCAGAAGAATGAGATTATCTATGACCTAGTTTGGGCGTTTTTACTGTTCTGTTTCCCGCTGATATTCATTGTCTTTGCATACACACACATCCTGTTAATCGTCAGGAAACAACTTAATGGCATCGCCAAGCAAATCAACCAGCTCCGTGGCCGAAACGTTTCTCTAATGAAGAAAAGGAGAGAGAGGAAAGCCATTATGGTTCATGGAACAATGGTCGTGCTGTTCATAGCAACGTGGTTTTCTTATATTTTAATTGTTCTTGCATACGATTTTGGGGTTCCGCTCATAGTTCCACGTGAATTAGAAAATTTTCTGGCAGTTCTCCGACACTTCAGCAGTTTATTAAACCCTCTGCTTTATTCGTTCCTTAAAGAAGACTTCAAAAGGGCGTACAAAAGGTTGTTAAACAAGAAAAAACAACAAAGAACATCGTTAACGCCATCAAAACCCTGACCACTCTGACGCGGGGCTTACACTGGAAACGCCAGCTGTCCACCAAACCTCTCGGGCGATAAACATAACGTGTTAACCATTTTTACCACTGATTTACGACCTACTCGCATACTCAAAAAAACTCCCTTTTTTCAAAGCTAGTAACCATTATATTCTTATATGTTACCCAGCGTTCAAACATCAGTTTTTAGCTTTTCGATATACTTGCAAGTTGATGAATTTCAGTTTCCTAATTTCATCTCCAATAAAAGTAGAAAATAAAAGAAACTCAGGGTACCACAGGAAAGTTTTGCTGTTGTGGTTGTTGACTTAAGTAACGATGGCGCTACAAAACAGTTAAAAATATATCTACGCCTTTTACCAATATAAATTTTTTAAAAAAGAGTAAGCGATAACGTGTAGTTCCATTTGCACGCAAAGCCATCGATGAACTAGGTTAACAGTCTGGTTACTATATTAAACGTCATTAACTATATTTGATTTACTGGCAAATAATCTTTTCCTAAAAGGTTTCACATGAACAAATTTACACTCTATCATAAGCAATGATTTCTTTGTGTTAGTCTTCGAGTACGATTTTTGGATGTTTCAACGGGTGAAAACCTAACGAGCCTAAACCTAACTTGATACACGAATTCGATAAAAAAAATTTCCGATAGAAATCAAAGTTTTTCCAGTATTAGTACTTTATAACCTTTATTGGCTTACAGATCTATTAAGTTTCAATTTGAGCATTTAATTAATAACAAGGTTTTCAAAGTACATCACCATTGGTGGTAAAACTAGTTTGTTGCGTGGTAAGCTATAACTTTTCTAGAAAACACTTAAATGACTTTTACTAAAACATAAATGGTGGCGACAAGAATTCTGTAGCACCATTATGACGTCAAACTCGGGAAGACACAAAGAAGTTGTTGCATTTGTTGATGACTTAGTAAAGATAGCGCTAACACTGCAAAAACCAGTTACGAAATCAATGCCTTCCACAGCATGTACAGCCTGTTTGTTATATACAACATCATTAACTATATTTGATTTACCAGCAAAGAATCCTTTCCTAAACGCTTTCACATGAACATATTTACACTCTATCATGAGCAATAACTTTTTTGTGTCCGTCTCCATGTACAATCATAAGAAGTTTCGATATGTCGAAACCAAACTTGATACATGAAATCGGCAACAATTTCTTGGATAGAAATCAAGGCTTTATTAGTTTTAGGACTCTATTTGCTTTCATGGAATAATGTCTCAATCAAGTTTCATATTGAACATTTAGTAGATACTGAACGACGTTAAAGAGGACGTCAAAATTTTGTGGTTAAAAATAGTATGTTGTGTGGTAAGTTTTCATTTTTCTAGAAAATCAAAAACATAAATACTGGCCACAAGGTCTCTGTAGCATCATTATGACGTCAATAACAAATCCATCTACACGCCACACAGGAATGCCAATTGAAAAGTTTCCCATTTCAAGAGAAAACAATCTAGTACATATATGTTTTATATAAGGTAACATATACCACCAAAAATGTGATCCCGAGACAAAGCAACCATTACATTGCAAAAAGAGATCGCTATTTCAAGAGAAAATATACGTACTTTGAAGCATTTTAAACAAAAGGTTTTTTTTAAAAACCTAACTCTTGGCCCATAAAGGTTTAAATTTAGAAATGAAAAGATAAGAAAAAAAGGTAATTCCAATCACTAGATCACTGTACCGTATTATCGCGAGTTGATTTCACGCAACGCGTGCGATAAGACACAACACAGCTTGACTCTATCTCCACGGCCTTTTTATAATACAGTTTCAGAGCAGTATAACTATATCAAATCTATACTACTGACTACTTCGTTTTGACGATATAACCGTTTAGACTTGAATCTAAATCACTGACAAACACTTTTGAAAATAGATCACACAAAATCAGGTATACGAGCAAAACACTTTCGGCATTCATTACAACAGTTGTTAAATACAGCTGTTAGCAACGCCAAGCTGTGAAAATATTCAGTGATCCGTAAACAGCACGCCAGACGCAAACCAACAAGTACGGAGATTCACCTGTCGAAGCCCGTAAATGCAATATAAGAGATTCAAGTCTGTTGTAAGTAAACTGTGAAACACCTATCAAGACGACGTGAATAAAGGTACACTGAATAAGCCTTCTTTATTCTATTTCTACTACAATTCAACACCAATTCCACACTATTCCTCACAAATCTATTCTACGCCTTTCCACAAAAACAAACTTCCTACGGGCAGTTCATTTTGTTTTTAACATGTCAGCTCACAGGCCTTCGCTTTTAATTCTTTTGAATTTAACATCCGAGATGTTTTATTGTGGTTATCTTTGTGATTTCCAGATTTTAAATGCTTGCTGTAGTTTCAAAATGGAGTGTTAGTCTTTGCATTGTTTCTGAACAGCTGAATATTTGCCACAGCTATTCAGGGCTTTATTAAACGATAGTCTAAAACTTCCCCTTTCAATTACAGATAATTTATCCATTCTTAAATATTGCTTTAACAGTCCACTTTGTTTTCAACCTTCTCTTTACTAGGTCGCCTTGTCGTCTCTAAGGCTTTTGCTTTAAATCTGTTGAAATTATCATCACGCTTGTTGCATTGGTTTTTTATTTACGTATTAACCTGATTTAAAATGTTTGCTGCAGTTTCAAACTGTGATACAAGCCCTTAACATTGTTCCCAAACAGCAGTATATGTATCACCGCTATTCAAAGCTGCAATAAACGTTAGTCAACACTTTCCCCTTTCGATTACACTTCACCAAGCGTAGACGCCAAATGTACGTTAGCCTTCTTCTTTTAGTTGCCAAGCGAAGTGTCTGGAAGAAAGCAGTCCAATCCAAATTTGCATTTAAATGATACCGCTTTTAAACAATTAGCACAATATTTTCTATAAATTTGAAACTTTGAAATTTTGTACTTTACAATCTTTACTATCTGACTGCTTAACGTCAAAATTTATTTGATACGTTGTGTGAAGGCTGGCAAAATGAGTTCGAGGACACTGTTCATTCCCGCCGCAATCTTGCTGCTGAACCTTTTATTACCTCTGTTTGCTGCAGCCTTTACTATGGGGATCCTCAACCCAATGGAACCATCAAAACAAAAAGGAAAGGTTTGTTGCATAGAGAGAGAGAGAGAGAGAGAGAGAGAGAGAGAGAGAGAGAGAGAGAGAGAGAGAGGGAGGGAGGGAGGGAGGGAGGTAGAACGGCCTATACGAGGCAGAATTTTATTTGGATCGATATATACGATTTGTTCTAAAGGACTCTCTAAGCCACAAGATAGTTACATTCACATTGCCATGTAGCTACAATGTCTTATAAATTGGCACGTGAAAGCAATTCAGTGTATAAACGTTTCTTGTGAGGAAAATCCCCAGTACTCATGTACCCCTTGTCAATAAAGTGTACAGAAAGGGTGTACATACACTAACAGCGCAATAGTTGGAACACAATTTGATTTTTTTACGTTTGTTAGATTGTAATCTTTTCTTTTTCTTTTTGAGAGTTTGTGAAAGCGTTCTATGTAGTACCAAATAATCGTACTTGTACGATTGTTTTTTTCTGTTTGAATTTGCAGCCTGTACGGTGCTTATTAGGGACTAAACGATTATTTTTTTACCATAATGATATTGCAGAACTTTGTTGCTCTTGATCCATGTTTTTTTGTGAGGAAAACAGAGTTAAAAAGACACTCTTTTCGCACGGAAAGTTCAAAATTATAATCGACATAACAACCTTTGTGTGTCATGCTTGTAAACCCTTCAACCAGTGAAGAGTGTGAAAGAGTGTTCTCGCAATCTCCTGTTGTTCTTGAAGCGAATCGGAGGCACAATATTGTTTCTTTGACTCAAAATTAAAACATATATACGCAGTAGATTGTGAAGCTATTCATGGAGACAAAATTGCAAAAATAAGTTTCTTCACCCTGTACTTTTATTCCGCCCTGTATGATTATTCGGTACTACATAGTTAACTCAGTTATTTCAAAACAACTCTACAAATAATGTATCGCGTGGGTTTTCGCTCGATCTGCGAAAACATCAGGGCAAATTGCATATTTATCATCATTGACTAAAATATGTAACTTTGAAAAAAAAATCAGTTTCCCGCGCTTGGGAGACCGAACTCCTTCAAAAGAAAAGTTTTGGCGGGAATTCGTAAAGAACGCGCTGTCGCCAATTCATTTTCTCCCCTTTTAAGCGATTCAACCAATCGTTCATTGTCTGCGTGTGGTTTCGTGTGAAATCACATCACTGTCGCTGTTTCGTTAAAAAACACGACAGTAGGTACCCGGCCATTAATCCTTACCAAAAGGGGCAGCCGTAAAGAAAGAAAGACAGTAGGGTAGTCTGGCCTGTGATTGGCTGAAATAATTTGCATTGATGATAGGGCCACAAGCAATAGACACGTTGGTGCATCAATACAACAGATTTAGTCAACAGCACTCTTTGTCCAAGTCAGCGATAGCCAAAGATTTGCAGTAAAAAACACTTAAGCAAAACACTTTATCGAAAAATTGAGTTGTAGAAAATGCAGCATACAATTTCCCAACTTCAATAACATTACCTTGTGAGCTTAATATATCTTATTTTTTAGAAACTTTGCAAAACGAGATGTATACGTATATGCGGTATTAAAAAAACAAAAGAATATTACTTTTGGTTCCTAACGTATCGTATGATTCCATTTCGCAGCGATTTGTTCGTTTAGAGCGAGAAGATCTTTGCCAAACCGCTCAACAGTATTGTTCTACGCATGCGCCATCGGATGTGCAGTTTTATAACGAAAAACCATTCAACGCTAAGGACAGTAAGTTTTATAAGGAAGAACCATACAAAGCCAAGGACAGTAAGTTTTATAAGGAAGAACCATACAACGCCAAGAAGAGTCGCAAGCATGGATTGGAACAATACAAAGTTAAATCTTTTTGATACAGCTGTGTTAGTCTGAATGTTACCGAACAAAATTAACAAAACAGCACGCTAATTAAGTACGGAGATCCCCATGTCGAAGTCTATTAATGTAAGATGAGATTCAAAACTATCGTAATAAAACTGTGAAACACCTATCAAGATGACGTGAATAAAGGTAAAATGCAATGATGCTGCTCGACGCTTCTCTATTCCATACAAATCTAGTTTACTTTTTTCACAATGGTTTCATTTACAAGCTACTGTCTATTACCCAACTGTCACATCTGCTTCGTGCACAGACTGAATTGTTTGAGAACATCTCTTCCAAAAAAATATCACTGATAACTAATAAGAGCAGCTACACAGAGATAAAATTCAATAGTATTTGAAGCAACCAATTGTTACTCTGTGGAAGTATACTTGTGTACTTACTCGTTTATACTTCTTATTGTACAAGTACCGAGACATTCATTTTGAACTATTAACCCCTTTCTTACACGGGCTTTTTTGGGCCGGCTGGTCACGGGGGGAGGGGGGGGATGGAATCCACCACACCTATATAACTTTAGTTCTATTTGACGGATTTGAACTAAATTTGGTACAGTAATAGATAATCGTTAAAGTTTAAACAGTTTACTTTAATTAACACATGACGTCACCATGACGTCATCAGAAGGTAAAATGTTGAAATGGACTAATTTTAGGAAAAGTCACCAAACATCAGCACTATGGCTTGAATAACTGAAACGCTATTTAAAACTAAAGTCAAAAGTGGTGGAATCCATCCCCCCCGTGTAAGATAGGGTTAAAGAATTAAAATCTGCACTGGCATCCCTTCAACGCACGCGTTCATAAGCTGCCAAGCGTTTATCAGTTGTCGTACGTCACGTATGTTCTAATTCGCTCAAATCCTTGCGGCATGACCGTGTGACATGTTCCGTTTAACAAGATTGATCATTTCATACAAAGAAATATAAAAGTGTTTTCCATGTGACATATAGCCTGAGATCAACACCTTAACAATCAACCTGTTGACAAACAGCCCCGCTTTACGAATCTTGGTTTCCCATCGTTGTTCTCGTGTTTGCGCTATGACATGGCACACACAATCATTAAAAACACTGGTAAGACATTCTACCTAATGCCAGAAACATCAACTAAAGTGCATCAATTTAAATTGTTCGAAAATATGAAGTTATCACTTACAATACATAGAAAACTTACTGTAATAGCGCATTGGTTGTGAATAAGTATAACTTGTGATCTGAGACGAAAAGTTACAGAAAATTTGAACCAATTTTTAATGAAAGCATTAACAAACGAGGGGTCAAACGAGATACGGAAAGAGGCCATCCAGGTTCAAGGTTCAAAATAGACACCGGCTGCCGGTGATAGCCGGCAATTTTAGGACCTTACCGGCGATTTTTAATTCCGCGATAAAGTTTAAGATAAGGAATCGGCAAAATTGTCCCTTTAAAAGTCAATTGTGCTTGCACAACCAAAAATTACCTTCTGAATAGCACTTTTTATTCTTTATCGACAAGATGAGGTTGAGTCTGGTTTTCTCAACTCGCACCACGAAAGGTCGGGTTTTTCCTTAAGAAAAACATACATACCGTAAATCATCGTCCTAATTGACTGAAATACTGCTAGAAAACAGCTGGCAAAAAAATTAGGCTGCAGAAAACAGCCTATATAATTAGGCATACTTTTTTAATGTTATTCTGAACCCGTGGGTTTAGCCTTTGACTATTAAGTAGTTTTCTTAAATCAAACAAATGAAAAATACCTTATCAGCCATCTATTTCGTCTAAAACGTACTTGTGTTCTAACCAAAAACGACATAATGTTAACCATTCCTTCAAGTTCAAGAACATGTACTCTACAGTTCGCCTTTACAAGAATTTTTGCTGTGTTCAAAGAGTTCCTGCGTGGAACAGCTAACCGCTGACACAAAATGAACTCCAACCTCAGTGACACGTTTTCTAGTAGTTTTCAGTTTAAATACTTGTATTTGTTTTCCTCGGATTTTTAGCCTTAAATTACTGTTCATTGGTCGATTACCAAAAGCTTCGTTGAAACATCTTTTGATTCTAGTTTAGTGACGTCTCGATTGATGATGTCTTCATAACAAACAACATAACTTGTGTAATCACTACAAAAGTGCAATTTTTAACTAAAAAAGCAACTATTTTCACCTAATTACTGATATCTTTGCAATGTTTCTTACATTTTTGTATACTCCAGTCATCAATTGTTTTTTTCACTATCTTCGGCGTTTATTTAAGAAAAGCAGAAAATTTAAAAATCAAAGATGGCGGCCACAAAGACGTCGTTTTAATTGTTGTGGTTGCCATGGAAACCAATAAAACACCATGTGGTTTTCATTATTTAAAAGTAAAAACAATGTCCGTTATTTGTGTCAAATATCAAGTCAATCGGATGAAAGGTGTCAAAGGTGGAGGGGAGGGGGCGGGGCGATTGATCCCCTCCCCTTACTCCTTCATGTAACTTTTTAAGCTTTTGCCTTCTAGGGTTAATATGAATAAAAAGCCTGGTGCTTTTTCGCCAATATCATTTTTAGGAACACTTTATTAACAAGTTAGTTGTAAAAACCTCAATTTGACAAAATAGGTCACTGGAGTGCTTTCTGGATGTGAGTTGACTTACGCTCTAGGCTTTTTTCAGTCAATGACTCATACAGTACAACAGAATTACAGTATGATTCATCAGGAAGGGGGTTTGCAAGCCTGATCCCTGAGATGAAGGGGGGGGGCAGCAAAATTTAGTTTGTTTTCTTAATTAAATTTTTATTTTATGGGCCTTTTTCACAATAACAACAATAAACTATGTATAGAGCTTTTTTGTCTGAAATCATAGTTGTGACTTTAATTAATCAGGTTCGGTTCTGAAACCACACATTTCATTTTAGACCAAACTGCACTCAGTTCAACACTGGGAGACTTGTTTTGAAAAAAACTGTTTTATTTGCGTGGGCGAGTACGCTGAACAAATGGGTTTAATCAACAAAAGTTGATATGGT
>JAOBRG010348575.1:2423-27308 GCA_027574985.1 Umimayanthus nakama | reverse complement strand
AACTTTTCACCATATTTAGATAATTTCATAAGCCTTCCATTGAAATATAGGTTGTGGGTGTCCATTGTATATTAGCGGGGGCAGAGTCCGAAGGATGGGTCCCCTTCTGCTTTGTTATCATGTTGTGGTTTTATTATCTTCTTACACCAGTTTTGCAAAGGGTTCGATAGAATAGAACGTTTAATGTTAGATATTGTTGAATGCAACAACGAAGTTCTGTTTTCTGTTAGACCTTCTGGAAGCTTAATTGCTTCAACGCAACGAAAGCCCCACCGTCACGAAGTTGTGTTCTTTGAGAAGAATGGGCTGAGACACGGCGAGTTTATCCTGCCCTTTGAACGAATGCAAGTCAAGGTGAGATGTGTTTGTGGAATTTTTGTAAGTATGCAAGCTGACAGTGCTTGTCGCACGAGTGGTTAAAGAAGATGGAATTTTTTTAAAGGATGCATACTGGCAGTGCATGTTGTCAGATAGGCTGTTGTTTGAACGAAAGCAAGTTAACTCGGCAAGATATGTTGGTTGATTTTTTCAAGCATGCAATCTCGACTTAAACTCACCATTACTAGATATCACCATTCCTTAGTTTTCTACATCCCACAATTCCTTTCGGTCTTAATTACCTGAATGCACTTGGTCACGAGTTAGTGACACAGCTGCAATTTGTTTGTATTCACAGTTTCGCAAGAAGCAATACAGTTAAGACTTTTTTAGTTCAGACGTTATATTTTTGGATACTTTTTTAGGCAGTTCGGACAATTTGCAGACAAATGTTATAATGTGAATTCAATTTGACACAAGTCTTGAGAAGAACCCATTTTATAAGTTCAGTTTAAATATGCAACAAATGCTCAGCTCAATATTCTATCAAGTGCTTTCACATTTTCCGTACATAGAAGTAACTTATTTCCTTCGTGATAACATCTTTCAAGGTATCTTGAAGTTCCAGGGCGAGCCTATGATAATATTAATGTTGATGGAAAATGTGAACGGTCTAACAATGAGCTGGTTTTTTCTCGTAAAGCAAGTTAAGATTTATATATCAGTCGTTTTCTTTTGAGACAGATTCAGCATTTCCCAAATGAAAACCGTCCAAAATTTAATGCGTATACTGTATATTAAAACAACAGGTGATTGAGATGCAATGGAGCAATGACTCGTCCGTCCTTGCCATCTGGCTGGAGGACCTACCACCCACTGAACACGTGCAACCAGAGGAAATACCATCCTCTGATCACGTGCAGCAAGGGAACTTTGTACCCAAATCGTATGGTGAGTGTTCTGATATAGGCGCATCAAGTGTGTAGTACTAACCAATCTTTACTTCCAAACATACATTTTCAGGTGCTCCTAGCGGGGCTTTTCAACAACCTGTTTTTAACAGATGCAAGATTCTGTGATTGAGGGTCTTAGCCAGACCGCTACTTAGGTGATTCACAGTGGTGTTTCGTCTGAGACATTTAGTTGAGCCCTCAGTCAATAGTGTACAACACCGGCATTAGCATACTCTTATCGACAAATGTGTGGGCTCTCTTGAGTCACCCGATAGAACATTTCAGAGACTAGACCAACGACTTAACGTCCTTCTCCGCGGAGGGTGTGGCGAAAGAAAGTCACCCAAAGCTCAACCCTCGACCAGGCCGGGGATTTAACCCGGGACCTTCTGATTGGCAGTCAGAAATCTTAATCTAACAACCTGCGCTAACCAGTCACGCACACTTTAAAACGCGCTTTAAATCGAGTTTTAAATGTTTGAGCTTTTTTAATTGTGAAGTCAGATCGAGTTTTACCCCTGTATAACTTCATCTTGGTTCTATTCTGAGTCTCCATATTCATTTACATCACGTTATACCTTCGGCTCATCTCTCAGTCTGGCACGAGTCATTCCGGAATGCATTCCTTGGCAGTGGTAGCTTCGGACTAGGTATATAATCAAAGTGCAAAGCGGACATTTTATAAGGCCTCGGTAAAAGTCTTATGCCGATCATAATTAATACCAACACAGACTGACTAAACCACTAAACACATCTCATTGCTCAGGTAAACGACACATAAAGTTTCCACAAAAATGTTTCTCCTTTCAATGGGGAATTAGGCGACGTTCACTCATCAATTACTCAATCTTTATTTTGCAGTACAACTGTGGGCTGTAGGCAACTACCACTGGTACCTCAAGCAGGAGCTAGTCTTCCCAGCATCCAGTGCGGACCGAGTTTCCTGTCTGGTGTGGGACCCCGAAAAGGCTCTTAGACTTCACATAGTGTGCAAAGGTATAATGTCAGTTCGTAAATCCTAGTTCGTAACTTAGCTCAGCGTAGCCCAATATCTACTCATCTCAAGCATTTAATGCAGCTCAATTTATTTCAGCTAATCTCATATGTGCAGTTTTGTCTGAACGTAGCAGTGTCCACGCAGTTGGTAATAGCTTCAGTTGTCTCCTGCAGGAAAGTTGCTCTGTTTTTGAATGGTCAAGTTTTGCTCGAAGATGTCAATTTTTTTTTCCTTACTAAAGCAACTACGTGACAGCTCGAACGTTTACAGTTGTAAAACGAATTTGAAATGCAAAACAAAAGAGCCGTTTCTCGTGTTAGTTATGCTACGTTATGTTACGTTATGTTACGTTACTATACGTTCGGTTATGTGATGTGATCCTATGCTATGCTGTTATGTTTGGTTAGGTTATGTTATATTATGTTACGTTATGTTACGTTACGTTAGGTTTTGCTATGTTACGTTATGTTACGTTATGTTATGTTATGTTACGTTCGGTTATGTTATGTTATGTGATCCTATGCTATGCTGTTATGTTAGGTTATTTTATGTTAGGTTATGTCATGTTATGTTATGTTACGTTACGTTATGTTTGTTATCCTATGCTATGCTATGCTGTTATGTTATGTTTTGTTGTGTTATGTTACGTTGTGTTATGTCTTGTCTTGTCTTGTCGGCGTATCCCGGCCAGCTTAACTTAGCAATAACAGCAACAATGTCTTTATTTCATACAGCGTGAACCAAAGCCTTATGGTTTCATTTTAAGTTCCTTGCGCCACATAATCTAAAATTGAATCTCTCCTTTTATACTTGTAAAGATATCTCGTGTTTACTTTAGTTTTTTTTAGCTCATCACAAAAGTTAAAGAGAAAAGGTGAGTAATTAAAACAAGTTTGGTGTGAAAGAGGAAAGGAACAGAGCTTACGTCCCGATATAGCACCAGCTACAGCAACACAACCAATGTCCTTTGTCTCTCAACAGGCGGTCAGTACATGTGCTATGAGTGGTGCTGGGAGACGGTGCATAGTCGCGGGACCTGCGAACAGAATGCATCAACAGTGGCTGTTATTGATGGAGGTACGTTCATTGAGGTGGCCAACATTAGTATTTGTAATCGAATGATGTCGCGTGAAATTAGGAAATAATTTCACCTATGTGTTGTCAAAGTTCTGATGACTTCTCGACCCTTTAGGCGAGGGAAACTTGCTAACAACACACAAGTGAAAATATTTCCTAATTTCACGAGTTCACATTTGATTACAGTTTAATACTATGGCGGACAAATTACGGCTTACCATTTCTAAAAAGTTACTTAGCTAGTGTTTGTTCTTCCGCGTAGCTACTGACAAGCATAAAGTGTTCCACTCATACGTCAGATGTAACAACAACGTTTGTCCAATGCCCCCTTTTTCGTTTGACATTACAGCTTTGGTATTCGACACCTTTCCCATCAAACTGTATATGCTGTTGTATGTTTTGTGGAAACGTTTATTTACTTGACTATAATTGTGAACAACGTTTTTAACCAATAAGAACTCCTAAAAATGTCGACTTTTATGATGTCGGGAGCATTTATAACTGGTCTTCCCCACTGAAATATCTCTCGTTGTTGCTAGGCAACTTGTTGTTGACCCCGATGCGTTTCATGGTGGTCCCTCCACCAATGGCAAGCCACACAATATCTCTACCCTCAGCTGTCTGTCAAGTAGCCTTCGCCCCACCCCCTCGATGTAGTGACATGGCTGTGGTACTCTCGGACGGGCGAATAGCTGTGCTGGAAGATTCCAATGCAAGTGATCTCAAAAACGGCTTTAAGCCGCCCGGTGAACCCGCAAAACTGGCTGTAACGTACAGGTATGCTATTAAACAATTCTGCGCCAAGTTATGTGTTGCAGAGTTCTCCAAGTTGCTTGTCTGAGTATATTGCTGGGAAGCAGATTGTGAGAATTCGGCACTTCATCTTTTGGAAACGATTGCATGTGTGGCTGTAATGTGCAGTTGTTCTAAACAGGCTTGCGTCTTATGATGTGTTTGTAAAATTTCTTTACTGGTCTGAATACATTTCTTGGAAGCGAATTGGGGAAATTTTGCACCTCGTCTTTGGGAAATTATTGCAGGTGTGCATTTAATAGGCTTTATTTGTTCCGGGGACCGTAACCAGAAGAGTTTCCGGTTGTAGATTTCAAAATTCCAGACGGCAAGGAAAAAAAATTAAACTAAAATTTCAACCGTCTGCCATAATCTCTTGGTGAAGAAAAAGAAGATACTCCAATTCAGTGTACTTAAATACTCTTTTGGACACGTTGTCTCGATATTTAGAAAGAGCCCTGTTTTACAACGGCTTTGTCTTTCACGTATGTGAACGTTTGTGGAGGGAAATATGCTTAAATAAGTCTTGGCGTTTTGCCAAAAACTTCACCACGCTTTCGGCTTGAAAACTACACAGAGATTTTGTTAGAACAAAGCCTGACGTCACTTCCGTATACTGTAACTTTTGGATTTGAGCTCGTCCTTGTCATCGTGCTGCCATCTTGTTTTGCCTTAAACTTAGCCACTCTTGAAAACTACGACGAAGAATCCCACGTCACTTCCCTTGACTGAAACACCTGGTTCACACTTTTTAAACAAGAATAAGCACAAATATAACAAAGAAAAGGACAAAGGAACTCTAAAGTGGGCTTGTACCATCTTGTCACACACTTGATTGCCTCTGTTTTATTCTTTTGATGTATTTTGCTTGTTTTTATGCCGATTTCGTTCACATGTATGAACCGGCCTTTAAGTCTAATAACGTTTTCTTGTCTTTTCCACAGTGCAGAGATAGATGAAGTGCAGGGACTGTGGTCAGGACCACTGAGGCTACGTCAGGTGATTTGGTGGAAGGACCACACACTGCTTGCGCTGGCCTGGAGCTCGATGGACAAGAAGGACGTGGTGTGCGAGCTAGAGATGAACCGAGAGGGGGAGAGTGAAAAGGGGGTTATAACGCTGAGGTAAGGGTTGTTTAGGGCGAAATTAGAAACCACAATTAGAAACAATCCTTACTGCTACGAGCGCACCAACTCATATTGCTGAGAGCATTGCGTCAGTATAAATTAAGCTGTATTGCACTGCATTGTATTGTATTGTGTTATGTTATCTTGTGTTGTATTGTACTGTACTATATTGTATCGTATTGTATTGTGTTGTATTGTATTGTATTGTATTGTAATGTAGTAAAAACTTAGTTCTACTTACCGAGTGTACAAGATTGATACAGTTGGCAGAATCAAAACTCTACAAATCAGAAGGCCCCGGTTCAATTCTCGGCCTGGTCTAAACTGAACTTCAGGCCTTTTTTCTTTCACCGTTCGTGGATAGAGACCTTAATGTGTATTGCTACCGGAACATGTGTAATCCTCATTTCAGACATAAGACGGAGCTAGATGAGCCAGTACTACGACTGTTCGTTAACAATGGCACTGGTTCTGTAGCAGTTGAACTTGTAAACGGATCTCTCCTAAAGTATGGGTCAGGTAACTCCTAAGATTTACTTAAATCTTTTTAGAAACTTGTTATTAGTAGAATGGGTTTGAACCTGTATACAGTTAGAAGTTTTGAAACGAGGTGCAAAGTTTTGGAAAAGGTTTGAGTGTTGTCGGGCTTCTGTCTTAACAAAATAGGCGGTACAAGCCTCTGGCCCAGCCTTCATTTTAAACGACGCTTTTCCAATTTGATCCCGGTTGTTTGACGTGTATATTGTGTGTCTCCTGTTAGGTGAAGTTTTAAACTTATTTGCTAGTTTCAATTATTTTTTTTTTGTTGCTTGTTGTTGTTGTTTTTAAAGCTAAAAGACTGAAGAGAGAATCCTTTTTTTCATAAAAGCGTGCCATTTTGTGCGATATATTTTTCTAAGAAACAACTGATATTTGGTTTTGTACTAACCTTAATACAGCAGATGTTTGCAGTCTCTCTTGTGTATTTCATCTCTTTGTATAGATTCTGACGGCTCACACATCACTCCGTGGATTAACAAGCACGGCTGGCCTGTTGCTCTCCCGCAGCCATGCGTTCACGTGACTAGCGCGTGCCTTGGACAAGAGGTAAAGACTGAAACATGCCTTTTCACGTGATAAGTACGTGCCTTGGTAAGGTGCATGCGCTCCCAATACGTTCGTAGCTTTCTGTTACTGCGTACATGTAAGTGCACACAATTCTGCAATCAGTCCACATCTCGGGAAACATTCCAACCTTCATGCAAAGTTTGCATGGATATTTTTTTAGTGAAGCTTTCGTTATGAACAATGATATTAAAACAGTTTGTTGTGTGTTTTACTATCATCCGACATGCATTTGCTATACCTCACCTCCTTTTGAACTCTTTGTGATGTGTTGTACCATCAACCAACGTTTTCCACAATCATTTGCCATAAGTAAACTTTTTAATATTTTAAAAATTTTGACGCATTTCAATATCATCCAACGTAACCCAGCATCATTTACTATACTTCACCTTGCGTAAGTTTTCAGTTTTTGTTATATATTTACCAACATTCAACATCACCCATCAACATTTGCCACAATAGCCCAGCTTGCCTTGCATTTCCAAAAAAATCTAGGTTGGTCTCCCTTGCTAATAATTAAATACTCTGGTAAATATTAACAACAATTTATACTCGTTTCGCTGTAGGAAGTCGTACTTGGTGTTACCGAACATGGAAGACTGTATGTGAACGACAAAGAGGTAAACTGTTGACACTATTTCCACCTACTTTGGTCATATTTAAGAAGCGTGTTTAAAGAACTTGGTTTTTTTTTATTCAATTGCATCAAAAAGAAACTACGAAGTATTCCTTTGTGAAACCGTTAGCCAGTCATAGCGTCTTTCTTAACATAGTAATAGTAATGATAATAATAATAATAATAATAATAATAATAATAATAAAACTAATATTAATTAAAACTAATATTAATTAATATTATAATTGTAGTAATAAAACGTATTTAAAGGTGCAAATTCAACACAAGGTTTTCAAATGCACCGTACAAATGGCAATTACATAACAGTTACAGAAATTTAAGCTAACTTTTTTACCTATTTGAATAAATGAAATTCGGTAACTAATTACAATAAGAAACCTCCAAAGATCACAAGATCTTAAAATATCACAAGATATTATCGTATTGTTTTGTAAGGTTGACTTGTAAGTCGTTGTTGCACTCAAGAATATTTTTCTTACTTATTTTCCTTTGCTTACTTGCTTGCACTACTTTAGTGCTGGCTAACGCACCTGCTTGCGTACTCACTTTTATTGTATAGCTGACTGATTTCGCGTGCTGTGATTGGTCAATTCCAGGTCCGTAAGAAGCCATACGAACCTCCAACTCACCTTTTCAAAACCTGAATAATCAACAAAGCCATAAAATAAACATCTTACTAGCCTCGTTTTTTTGGTCCGTACGGCAAGTTAGGGCTCCTCGTTTTTCCTTACTTGTTGTCATGGTCCTTGCGCTTCGTGCTTGGGCCATAAAAGAAAGGAAAAAAACTCGGTCCATAACTTGCTGTACGGACCTCGCATTCAGCTAAAAGAGGTGTGTAATAGCACCAACTAACGTGTTTTAAAACTTACTTGCTTACTTGCCAATAAACCACTTTGCCTACCACTGAACCTGCTTCTTTACCTACTTATCTGCCAGCCAACTTAATCTACTTTGTTTTAAAATCACTTACTTTTTTACTTTCGTTCTTACGTACTATGTGTATGATAGTTCTTATCAGTCTTTTTCCCTATTTATTTACATGCAGACTGATTTATTCCTACTGAACTGACCTCATTCGATAAGACTTAGTTGAACTGCCAAACTTAAGCTACTTTTGATTTGTATTGTATTTTCCTGCTCAAACAGGTTGCTTCTAACTGCACATCGTTTGCAGTCCATGACGAGTTTCTGCTGATAACTACGCATGCGCACACATTACGCTGTATCAACATGTTGCTGGGCAGCAAAGGTAGGACCTATGACGTCATATTTGAGAGGACGCGCGATTCCTCTACTGGCTCTCATACCAGTAAGCTACTTTTTGAACTAGTGCGTCTTCAGACGGACGGACATGCTGTAGCAGTGATTGGTTGTTTGCGGGTGGCTTGCTCATAAACTAACATGGTTATAAAATCGGCCAATCCAGCTGACTGTCGGACTGGCCTCATTTGTTAAATAACTGTCAGGTTTACTGATAGCAAATGATTGAATAAATTAACTAAGTCATATTGCATTGCACGAAATACTGCACGCAATTGTTGCAATCAGCGTGTCACTTTCGGAATGGTTGCGTGCAATGTTGCAGAAGAAGAATCGGGATTTTACTTCTGCATAAAGCACTCAACAATTTCAAAGAGCTGACACACTGATTGCAACAACTGCGTAAAATTGTTGGTATATTGTTGCACCATGTGCCACGGCCTTAAGTTTCACAACCCTGATTCAATAAATTTAATTTGTAGGATTTCTGATGTCAAACGCTCTGTTCACACGACGATTCAATGCGTATTTCCTGTTTCCAGGTCTTCCAGTGCTTGTTGAGAACCAGTCACATCCATTGGACGAGAATGTACGAAGAGTGGAGAGGGGGTCGCGCATTGTTGTGGCCGTCACGCAAGACACAAAAGTTGTACTTCAGGTCTGTTTGCGGTTTACTATCAAACTCTGTCGGAACACAGCGCCAGTTATTTGTTAGTGGGTTCCACAAGAATGAAAACAGTTTAGTACATCGGTTACACCAAGAAAATGTTCTCACGGTTCTTGAAAACCTGGGAAGTCCTTGAGTTTTAAGCCTGGAAAATTGTTGAAATTCAGTTGAAGTTCTTGTACATGTCAAAGTCCTATTGCTAACGGCCATATTTATTCGGCATAGCGACAGTAATCTCTTCACTTGTTATTTTGGGAAGATCATTGATTCTGTTCCATTCTCTGCAGATGCCGCGTGGCAACTTGGAGACCATTCACCCAAGAGCTTTGGTAATTTCCTACCTACAGAAATGCCTAAACAGGTGCGGCTCTTTATTTGTTGAAGTTCCAGACTTTCTAGGTCTTTATAATGCTCTAGCGGTTTGTAAAAAGGTTCCTGCAAACGAAACATCTGATAATGATTGTAAATACGGCAAGCAGGGACCGAAACTTTCTATACTTTTCTCAAACTTTCTAATTGACAATGGAAGCTCGCAACCTGGTTGTTTTTGTAAAGCAAACAAACAAGTTTTGCGATTTCCCTCGTGATTGAACGTTACATGAGAAACTGTATGAAACACTCAAAAGACTGTTTGATGACAGTTCTGTTGTTCTCAGTGTTTGGTATATTAAAGTGTGTTTTCGTGATTACCAGGTTGCACTACAAAGATGCTTTTATGGCCATGAGACGGCATCGCATCAACCTCAATCTCATTTTTGACCACAACCCAAAGGTAAACAAAACTGCATCTTAATTAGAGTTGTTTAAATGATGATGATGACGATGATAGTAGTTATGATAGTAATAAATTATTTGCTGTTCTTTAGAAGGGTTAATTTGACTACCGCAGCGATAGAAAGCGATCACTCTTACAGTAATTGATAAAAGTATAGGGGAATAAGTTTAAATGTCTATTTAAAAAATAAACATTTCCCCTAAAGTACAACTACTAACTATGTTTGAGTTAATAGAAATAAAAAAAAAGTTTACGTAAAACTTGTGAGAACAATCAGACATTTTTATACTGTTTTGTTGAATATAAAATCTTTTGTTGAAAAAATAATCTTTTGTTACCGAATCCAGCTAATCTCATGTCAGATACGCCATGATGTTTAAATAACCGTGAGTGATATTAGAGGGACCATGGGACTCTAATTCTTACTGAAACAGAAGAATTAGATGCATAACTTACAGTCCACAATCTCAAAGAAACTGGAAGTTGGGAATTTCAGGGTTTCATTTTGGCTGTTTTGAAGACGACAAAGGGAGGCGATAGTCTCGGAAGTAAATCTTGTTTTTGAACCGTGCCGAAAAAGAGGATCCTGTTGCAAAATGTAGTGCTCAAGAGTTTCTGTTTGAAGGCTTCTCACTGCCATTGCACGTTAAGGTTAATGTTGGCCCTAGTTCTTCTAATGTTTTGCTTGTTCTTTCAGCTGTTTTTGGACAACGTGGAAACCTTTGTTCACCAAGTGGAGTCGGTGAACTTCATTGAATTATTCCTTTCTGACCTCAAGTACGTGGAATTACTGTGTTCTTTGTTTCAGTTGTAAGTTGGCGGAAAAAATCTATAGGAGTAGAAACGAATGGTGTTATTCGTTCAAACTTTTGAGCCTATTGTCGAAGACCTGAAAAGTGATCATTCATTTTGCCTGTTTTGAAGAGTAGAAATTATTTGTTATCAGTCGTTTTATTTTTTGAACCAGTTGTCGAAAACACATAAACGATGAGCATCTATTTTGTTTGTCTTGAAGAGTAAAAATGATTGATGTTATTCGTTCTAACTTTTCAGAATCAGTTATCGAAGGCCAATAAAATGCCCATTTATTTTTTGTTTGTTTTGAAAAGTAGAAATAGTTGGGGTTATTCGTTTTACAAAGTCAGTTAGAGATTTCAAGTGTAACAAGATTTTGCAAGTGTTCATTTTGTCTACAGGGAAGAAAACACGACAGAGATGATGTATGCGGACCACTACCCTGCCCCTGTGAAGAGGTTTGTTCAATCTTCTCTTTTTTGACAATGGCATTCTGCGATATAGTGATATCCATTTCCTACTGGTTGTTTACTTCCTAAACACATAGAACAAAATAGAAAAAAAGGGCGATTGGTATTTGACCTTAAAGCGAAAACAAGCAAATCAAACCCGAGCTGAATGTCGCCTTGTTGGGTTTCGGAATATGTCCATTTTACATTATGTTTGGTTTTGATTTGTCAGCGAACATATTTTTTGTATGTATAGCTAAGAACGTTTCGTCAACAACAGGTTTGTTAGTCCTTTGTAATCGGTTAGACGAGCAGTTCCACTGAAACAACTTAAAGGCTGTTCATTTTATCTTTCCTTGCATTGACAGATATAACAAAGAGTACTGAAGCACGTAGTGAACACATTTTGTAGGACAGTTGCTCTGTGCCATTAAATGATGTAAAGTAATGAATTTGGCTAAATTCTACAGATCGTTTGAAACGGCTTGCACCACCAAAGTCGATCAAGTTTGCGATGCAGTGAGGAAAGCTGTTGAAAAATGCGGCCGCAACAGGTAAGCGATCATTGTTTTAGAGCTCCACTCCGGGCTCTGGTCACGTGACCACCTCGTGTCATGTGACTGGGCACGTGTTTCGGCTGCTGCTGTAGAAAAAATGAAGATGGCGGCGAAACCCAAGGAAATTTTTCAGTAGTATTTTAAAAGTGAAGACACCTAACCACAATTTCCACATTTGATTTTTATCTGGAGCATAAGTCAAACTTGCTGAACTGCAATGCGCTTCGATCCATGTTGTCCGCTTGTTTAGTTTAAAATCTTTGTTTCTGTTGTGCTTTTATCTTACATTTTAGCCAAGTATAAATCCTTTTTGGTGAATTATTGCCTAATTTTATAGGAATGCCATTTTAAAAGTCTATTTCTGCAACACTCGTCTCTAGATACTTACTGACCATTCTCACATCCCACGTGAAGAAAACACAGCCGGAATTGGAGACGGCGTTACAGCTGGTGAAACAACTGAAAGGTTTGTCCTAACAGCATCGAGTTATTTGTGGTCTGCGGTTCTCCTATGAATATCTTAAGGCCTATGCAAACGGACGCAACATTGTTGGGCTCAACATGTTACGTTCATTTTCATGGAACCACAACAATGTTGCGGTACAGTTTGAAACTGGTCAAACTTTTAGGCCCACGGACGGAGCAACGTCGGCCAACAACACGCAACAGTGTTTGAATTGTTGCTTCCGTTTACACGGATCTTTATGGTTCTTCCCACAGCTGTTAATGACAGGTAGGACGCGGGTGCCGACGAAGACGGCGGCTGGAATTCTAACTTGCCCTTATTTTCTTTTGTTATCTCTGCGGTTCGTTCGTGTCTTTTCGACTTTATGTGACGGCGTGCGAACTAAAAAAACTAGAAACTTTATTTTTAAAGACGCACGAAGGTTAAAATGATTCTTACTGTGTTATTGATGTTGTCTTGAAAATCACAAAATTGAGCATTACACATTTTGTTTCTAAAGATGACGATGGAAAGACTGCTAGCTGGTTGCATTCCAACGTGAAGTCATTGTATTCTGTCATTAAGACCATTGTTTTGCAACGTTCTCGTCGACGTTTGTGTCCTTGTTGCTTAAGCTCTGTACTTATCCAATGACTCCTAGTGACTACACCATTTCTACGGAAATCATTGCGTTTCACTGTTTTGTTTCAATCTCTTTGTTTATACCCACGCTTGTATGGTCTTGTCCCGACAATTAAAGTTACACCTAAGGCGTACAAATTCCGTTTTGATCACAGATAATGTATCAGATGTCGGAAGAATTTGACGAAATAGGGTCTTTCCTATAGAAAGACGTGATCCCTTGATCAGTAGAAAAGTATTATTTTTTCTCAAAAAACCCTGTTTGTTTCTTTTGTCAGGCATAAAGCCAATGTAGCAAAGTTTGACCGTTGTCAATGTTAGGTAAATCACAAAACAGCCTCTTTACCGTATTTCCGGTCTGTCGTCCTGTCGTAAGTCAGGAAAGGTATAGCGACCCAACGTTTCTTGTGCTGCACTCTCCATCCGGTCTTTACACTACACCTGCCAACCCCTTCCAGCGTTGGCCAGGAGGAAACGGTGTGCTACAATCACTCACCCTCAATACGTTCTTATTCCCACGCCAGCCAACCCTCCCAGTGCAGGCCAGGGGGGTGCAGTCACGCCGGAGGAAGCGCTGAAGTACGTTCTGTTCCTTGTTGACGTAAACCTCATGTATGACGTAGCTCTCGGAATGTACGACTTCCAGCTGGTTCTTATGGTAGCAGAAAAATCTCAAAAGGTTTGTTTCTCTATCCTTCCGTTAATAGTGAGTACGTACTTCTCAATCTGGGAGTGCCTACACTTGGCTAGGACATGCTCGAACACTAAAGCCGTGACTCGACAGAAACTAACCTGGGTTAGTTTTAACCCGGTTCGAACCCGGGTTAGTTTGAAGATCTAATTCGGGAAGTGAATAAGTCAATTTATAGTTCTTGCCACAGTGCTTTGTGTTAGCCTCAAGGCATGGCTCGTTTACAGTTAATTTCGCCGCCCTAGTTCATTCCCAAAATGCAACGGTAAAAAGTATTTTGGGAAAGTGTTCAACCACTTTCTCCTATTGCAGATGTATTCGCAAAGTAGTAGAAATTTTTAGCTAACAACATCACCTCATTCAAGTTCCAAAATTGAAGTAAGAAGTTTGAAAAAGGCAAAAACTGTGAAATTACTTTAAGGTAGTGCAATTGTTTGGGATTGCTTTATTTAGTAATGCTGATTTGATGAACATTACTACTGTTCCAGCTGGAACATGGAGAATCATTGTCTAATGTTTGTGTTTTGCTATAGGACCCCAAAGAATACCTTCCTTTTCTTAACAACCTGCGCAAATTGGAAGCAAACTATCAGAAATACACGATTGACAGATATCTCAAGAGATACGCCAAGGCTTTGCAGCACTTAAGCAAATGTGGTAAGAACCTCTGTCGACGTGTGCGTGCGTTCGTGCGTGAAAGTTTCTGTGCTTGTTTATAATTATTACTTCAAAGTTCTCAACCTTTTAGAGTTTCTGATCAATAATTTGGTCTACAGAAATTAGCTTTATTAACATCATAAACGTAAATGCAGCCCCTGGACTTAATTGCTCAGCTGTGTACAGTTTTAACAACTTAAGTGGGTAGAAGTCTAACAAGACACTATAAAGGGAAATCTAAAACTCTTTGCAGCAGCGGTAGATGAAACAGCGGTCTGTGCTCTTTCGTCTCTTTGGTCAGTAAAGGATGGCTAAACGTGTGGCATTGGTCCACGCATATGTGTATTGCGTCGTCTGTGTTAAAGATTTGGAAACTAGAGGTTTACGAAATAACTCTAGGATGGCTAAGGGAGGAAGATTTGAGGGCTTTTTGGATGCAAGATACTAACAAGCGCAAAAGTTAAATCTAAGTTTCGTGTTGAAAAATCTTCAGTTGAGTTTCATTTACTTTATTTTTACCATTACTATTTTCTTTACGAATTGAATGTAGTATTAAGGGCATTTTGCATTTTCTCTTAGGACCGGAACATTTCGACGAGTGTTTGTCGTTGATCAAAGAGAAGTCATTGTATGCGGACGCTCTCAAACTTTATCAAAAAACAACTCAAGAGTACAAGGTAACCAGGCTAGTCTTGAAATCAATTTTAGCGTTCAGGTTAGTTGATAAAAGTTACTTTGTAAACCAGGCCAGCTCGTGAAATCTAACTTGGTAACCAGGCCAGCTCGTGAAAGCTAGTTTGGTAACCACACCAGCTCACGAAAGCTAAAAATGATCTATAGCCGACACCAGGAAATGAAATAAATGCGTTCTGAGTTAATACATGTAAGAGACTATCTACTACACAATTCACTTAAACAACTGATAAACAAAACTTGTTTTCTAATGCATGCTGGACATACATACCAACTTGAACTTGAACTTAAATCTAAATATTTACCTGAACGTTCCATTCGTACAACAGTTGAACTTCCTTGTTTCTTAAAATACAAGAGGTTGAACAGCTTTAAAGTTTTATTGATGAATTAAATTTTTCGATTTACATGATCGCCACACTTGACTATGACTAATTTCTTTGTTCGAGAGATTTACCTTAAACGCTAAACGTTAACTATACGACGCCCTTCAAGGATTACCTTTATCGGTATCTCTTATCTTTCTTCTCAACAGTCGATCGCGGTGGCCTATGGAGAGTACTTGATAGAAAAGAAAAAGTTCGAAGAAGCAGGATTAGGTGAACGCAATTAATACTTTTCCGTTTGTCATATATGTGTTGTCGTTAATATTTTTTAGTGTTGTTGTTGTTATTGTGGTATATGTCACTGTCAATAAAGGTTTCACTAGTACTACCGTATTAGTACCGCAAACAGAAACAATTAGGGTGATGTGCGAGTGAAAAGACTGTTTACTAGTGTTTTTGTCTCGTCACTCATTGCTTGCTCGTAGCGGTGAGATTCTCAACGTATGTACTGAGTTCTACATCCTCTCTCGGTATTCAGTGCTTGCTCGTAGCGGTGAGATTCTCAACGTATGTACTGAGTTCTACATCCTCTCTCGGTATTCAGTATTTGCTCGTAGCGGTGCCCACCAAAAAGCTTTAGAGGCTTTCCAGAAGTGTGGAAACTGGAGACAGACATTCTGCATGGCAGCTCAGCTGAACTACTCCGACCAAGATCGAATACTACTGGCCAGGAATATTTCAGGTTTGCATGTGTTTTGGCTGCAATTTTGTTCACCAAATATATTCATGTTTTTTTCCTTTCAAGTTTGTCAGCTTGGCAACTTCTCCGTCTTGCAATGTGATGTGTTCTGTGACGTGCTTCCATCTGTTTCGGCTCTATTGTTCTGACAGCTCCTCAGGATTTTCTTTTTCGGTCAGTACCTTCTTTGTTGGCAGCAAAACACCTTCTTTATAACGTGTCTTGTGCTAATGACGATCCTTTGTTCACCTTTGGTCTCACTCAGGTTACCTCAAACAGCACAATCGCTTTGTGGAAGCGTCGACAGTTCTGGAAGATTACGCAAACGTGAGTTCTACTTCAAATAATTCTATTTTCAATTTTGTGTTTACGTCAAACAAAATTCAACGTTGTGTTAAGTGTGAACTGCATGCGAAGGTTTGTAGCTAAATTGGTACTTTTAACCGATTTGAAAAAAAATACAGTTCTCAACTACAAAAGGCTGTTTCACCTCGAAACTCCAGATTTATTAGTCAAATTTTCCAACCACGACAAACTTGTTGTGTGAATGAGTTCTTCTTCCTCTGAAAAGTTAAGATGTGGACACTGGGGAACGTGATAACTGAGCAGTTTGGTGATAACTGCTGACGGTGTTCTTCGACTTTAGGCAATCTTGAGAGCTCCAACTTTCGATGTTTTGCGGTCCAAATATTAGATTTTGATTTTTGCGCTCTAAGCAACAAGTAAGAAATTAATAAACAGACTGAATGTGAATGGTCTGACCAGTCCCTTTTATAACGTCTTACACAACGTCTTCTCCCAGGATTCTGAAGAAGCCATTGAAATGCTGATTGACGGCTGTCATTGGGAAGAAGCTTTAAGACTGGTGCGTAAGCGTTTTTCAATCTTGTTTACTGAGTAACGTCTGTTGTGCTTTTCACTTGTTAGTTTCAGTGGAAGTGGTCAATGCATTGGCCAGGAGGAATTGATGACCTTTTACTTACGATTTAAGTCGCTTGCCATTTGTCTGGTCCGGCCGGCTAAAAAGAACTGGTTCTAGACCGGCCACTTTAAATGGAAAAGTTTAAGGCGTGCGGGTGCATTTCTTCCTGCCACAACTCTCCAAGTTTCCGCGCTTTGTCCGACCGTAGCGGGAGAACTTAGTGGCTCTGATTCATGAGTAGGACCATTCTGGCCAGAACCAGTTCTGAGGACTCGTACATTCCGTTTAGGAGCTAAACTAGTCTGTCAGACAGAACAAATGGAGCCGAGCAACCTAAGCTAGCTAAATGTACATCCATACTCGACCATAAAAGAAAGCACGTAGTTACTCATTAACTTTTTTAGTTTCTTTTTTGCTACGCTTTGTTCAGGTGTAACAGTACTTTCAACTTTCAGAAAAACAAGTTGAATTAATTTCAGTTTCTCGAATAAGTGCTGAAGATTAAATGAAGAAAAAACACACAGTGTAAATCCTTTTTTAAACGTTTTTCTTTCTATTTCTCCTAACACTTACTTCATCAATTTATTCAGCTCTATTCAGAACCTTGTTTAGATCCTGGCTTTCTTTTCTTTTTCAGCAGAATCCAGTACAGTTTCTTTCATTTTGCTGTATGTTATTCTGCTTATACACTAAATTATTTTCACTGAAACAGATGCACAAGTATTTGCGCCTGGATATCTTGGAAACTCACTTCAATCCAGCGTTAAAAGAAAGTAAGGTCTCTTCAGTCGTTCACCATATTCCTGTTGAATAACTTTTATTTGCATGACTTAAAGACAAAATTTGACAGTAAAATATTGAGCCATAATGCCCGGAATGTCAACATCCGCCGTTGTTACGAGACAGTATTATTATTGGTGTGTCTGAAAGTAAAGTTCCATAGCGCGCCAGCGCAATAAGCATCACAGTACACCTTAGTGCTAAACAAGGCTTCTAAAAAGAAGAAAAAAAGAGTGTTTTACTGAAAAAATAAACCACTCCGAAAATTAATACCACATCGGCTAGATTTTTTAAAGCCTCAGTATAATCATCGTTTTTTCTAAGATTTCCGCACAAGAGTTGTCTAAAGCTTAGACAGTTATTAAAAAAGGTTAAGGTAATAATTTGTTGTTACAACTTTGAATCTGAAAACTTCCGAAGATTTTCCAAAAATGTATGGAAATTGTCATAAATTGGCTGAAAAGCTTTCTGAAAATAGTTATGACAATTTTCTGGCGTTTTCCATGAAGTTTGCCGGTTTTTCTGAAAACTCTTGGTTTTTGCTTTAAGAAGATTACAAATATTTTTGTTTATAACTCAAATATAGAAGACGTATCTTTGAACCGCATTTTATTTAACTTCCTCGTTTAATTAAGTGTAATACCCTTCTTTCAGAATGTGTTCATCATAGAGACTCCATACAAGGCCACAAAGAACAGTTTTTGAAGTACAAGGCTCGGCTGGAAGTTGTGCGAGAAAACAAAGAGAAAGAAAGATTGGAGATTTTAGGTTAGTAGAAGAATTGGAACTGAGAAAAGAAACTACATGTACAACAAAGTCGTTTTCCGAAGTCTGTAGCGTAAATTATTTAATGTTAGAAGATTTTGAATTATTCACTTTTCTCAAGGTTTTGCAACGTTGAAGAAATAGCTGTTGTTAAGCCCTTGCTGCTTTGGTGTTCGTATGTTTCCTTACTCTCAAAGTAGAGTCAGACTGTAAATATCAACTCAGGTCGGCGTATCACAATTCTCGGGATTTTCTTTATAGTGGATGCATTAAGTGCTTACCACACGCCTGTTTTTCACGTACCCCGTGGAAATACTTCTGATTAAATCATTTCAAATTCATTCTAGCGGTTTCACAAATCCATTTCACAGTCTCTGAATGGTATTCGGGCTTCCAACATGGTGCCTCACTGAAGAGGTCTGTCAAAGACGAAATTAGTTTGATAGACGCTAGAAACTCGTAGTTACATGTGTGTAGAAAGCTGAGACGTTGCAGAGCAACAATAAGAGAGACCTTTATGCCTTATAGCAAAGTTTTCCAGGTTTCAAACATAAATACTACAAGAAATTGAATGGTAATCAGATTCTTCTAGCGGTTTCAAAAAATCCATTTCACGGTTGCTAAAAGGTAACCACGCCTCTACATGAAAACGAGGCTAAGGTTGTGCTCGCACAGACAATAGACATGCTTATAAGTTTCTTTCTTGTGATAATTATTTCCACTTCTCAAACTGTGCCAAGACAACCTTCGTATCGATTTCATATGGAAGCTTGGTTAACTTTCAGGAACCGTGAAACGGACTGCTGAAAGTGAATCGCTGCAAACACGATTTCAAAATATAACGCCATTCATATCATCAAAATCTGGAAAACTTCCGGAAAAGTACTCATGAAGTTCTCCTGAAATTTTTATTCAATGATTTTGTACTTCAATAAAACGATGTACAAATTGGCGAAGCTTCGGAGTAGCAATTGTTTTCAATATAAACTCAGTTCCAAGAACTTTTTCAGGTTTGGCATTTTTTTCAGTAATTGTGTTGAGTTTCCCCTGAAAAGGTCGAGGAACCTGGCAATTTTTGTGGCAGCTTGCCTCTTTATTAAACCATTCACTGCTAATATGATTTAGTTTACTTGATTTTATTGTTTTCGCTTTAAAAGCATATTAGAGGCTAGGTCCTTGAAAAGTGAGACAACTACCCTGGAAAACTCCTGGAAATTTCTCGAAATTTTGTAATCACCAATCAGTACAAACCATGACCTGAACCACGGTGTTTTTCAATGTTGACTGATTTCTCTGTTTTCTGACCAATTAGAGGGTGGTACCCTACGAGATGATACAGATGCAGACTTGTTCTCAGACACGAGTAGTTTGACCGGTCAGTCAGGTTATGCCGCCTCGCAGAGCTCCAGAGGAACCAGATCAACCGGGTAAGGAATGCTACATCTATTTCTGATTCACGTATTACTTAAAGTCGATAAGAAAAAGAAAATCTGACGGTGGTGTGACAGCTACAACGAGTGACACCAGCTAACAGTGATGATGACACCTGTGACAGTGTCACATTGATAGCAACTGACAAAGGTGTGACAAGGATTAAAATAATAGAATCACACTAGCGAGACAGCGAACGTGACATAATAATAATGCAACAATGATTGCAATTGACACTAGTAGGACAGTGATTGTGGCATCATCCTCTTCTAACATATGGTAACACTACTCCAGCGATGGTGACACCAATAACAATGTCACACCAGTGGCAGCTGACAAACGTGTGACAGCGATCGAGACCACTGCCACTAATAGCAATGTCACACATATGGCAACTGACAGTGGTTGCAGCAGTAGTCCATATAAACTTGCCTTTATCCGTCACTTTGTTGTCTTCTTCGGTTAGGAATTGCTTTGTCTGACGCACATTACATTTTGTGTAGGCCATTACACAATGTTCTTTCATGACAAATTAGCACTTGTAGTATTAATGCCTGGGTTTGTTTGGTTGACGGTACCAGTTTTTAAGTGGCGAGTAACCCTGTGTGAAGCCTATTTCCTTGTAAGATCCCTAATTTATTGTACGTTGCTCTGATTTCAGGCGATCGTCGAAGAACCGACGTAAATTGGAAAGGAAGAAATACAGTCTGAAGGAAGGCAGCACTCACGAGGATCTGGCCTTGATGGCAGCTATGGGGGACATTGCTACCCTGGTGGACAAACTTCAAGGTAGCACATACCTGCCCCCCCCCCCCCTTCCCTCACCTTTGGCCATGCATAAACTCTAGGCTGCATTCCCATACACACGATGCAGACGAAGCCCGACAGTCTTATCACTCTCCATTACTTGTCAGTTGTAAAAACATGAAAGAATTTCTTCAGTACTTTTTCTACCCCGCTTCTTTATTTAATAGATTACTTCGGCATTGACAGGTAACCAGTAGTTGGCCAATGAAGCTTATTATTAAAATTATTATTATTATTATTCTTGCAGTGTTTAACGTTTGGATAACATGCCCCTAAATGAAACGTACATAGGGCACGAGCATATCATTATCTTTATTAATATTATTTTTGTTTTGTCACTATTTTTGTTATAATTGTTATTCAGTATTATTGTTTTTAATTTTATTATTATTATTATTGTTAGTATTATTATTATTACTAACATTATTATTATTATTTTTATTTTTATTATTATTGTTCTTCTTCTTCTTCTTCTTGTTAATATTATTATTTTACTATTATTGTCAATGTTTTGTTTGCTTTGATCTCTCTTTTTTAAATTTTTGAGCTTCCCGACCAGCTATTTTTATCAACTGTGTCTAAAGTGTAGTTTCAAACATTGATGTTAAAAATGGTCACTTAATCGACCTCTAAAAGGAATAATAAGAAAAACATTTTTCAATGTGCTATTAATGATAGTTGACAAAATTCTTTCGAAGATGAAATCGCCGCGCTGCTGAAGATGCTTGTTCTGTTCGACAAAGAAGAAGAAGGTTCCCTGTTACAGCGAGAATTCGGTGACTTGTTGTCGCTGATAGAAGATTCCACAAGTGAAGTGTGGTCCCAACATCAGACGTCACACGGTCAGGAACCTGGGACACAGGTCAGAAACTGTACTTAATGACGTCGTTTCTGGTCACTTGATAGATCAAACCACACAGAGTTATACCGTGATCATAAGATTTTTTGCTCTGCTGTAAGATCATGGCCGACTTCCTTTACATTTGAACCTTAATTGTTTAAACTTCCCAGTTCCATTCTACAACATACAATGCAATATCAAAGCATGCTTGTATATCAAACTTTTGTTCAGGTTTCTCGTTGTTTTGTTTTCCTTTACTATTTCTATTTATTTTCTTTTGCACATTGAAGCTCGTTACGCAACCCGGCTAGACCCATTTGAAAAGCTCAAAAATAAATTTACAAATTTATCTCCATGAATCTCCTTCTGATACGTCAGGAGTATTTTAAATTTTGTTTGTGAAGGATAAATTCCCACATTCCCAAAACTTATCGACTTATCCTATACAGAATACTGAGATATTGCAATGAGAGATTGATAATGATAAAGATAGTAACCTTGGATTCCGAAGCTTTCTTTCGCTGGTCTTCAGGAAGGATACGAAGAAAGAGGTCGACGCACTTCGCTGGTGAAAGTGAAATGGTTAAGTAGGAATTAGTCGCTGCAATAACTCTGCCCAACTTCCGGATCAGCCTTTGCAATACAATAAGTTTTTCTACCTGGGCTCGTTTTGAACCCGACTTCATACATAACTGTACATGTAATCAAATGAAGAAAACCGGCTGACGAATTTTGTGTAAATCTCATCCTACGTTTAGATCTGAAACGTTTGTGCAAATCCAAGTTAATCAATGCTCATTCCTGTGTGTTTCCTTTCGATAGGCCACTGGTCCAGACTCGACCGTCAACAGCATCGTTGAAGCAATGAAGAGGGGTCAGAACTCAGGGTCCAACGTTAAACAAGCAGGTTTGTTTTACCCTCCTCCCCCCCCCCTCCCCTCGTGCTGGTGTTATTCTTCTCCATTTTCTCTTTTCTGGAAATTTTTTTGTCTCCATTCATTCTATCACTGGATGCCTATTTTAAACGAAAAACTAAAGCCGCTTGTGACAGTAATCAAGTGATAAACTTGTGGCCCTCGGATCGCACTTTACCCCCCTTCCTCTGTCAGTGCTCCGTTTCACGGGTATTTAAAGCTCAAGTTACACAGATCAGAAGAAAGTCGAAGCAGACGTTGGAGTGACCGAGTATCAAACTGAGAACTAATAGCTCCGAAGGTCGTGCAACGACCAACTCAGGGGTAGCTCTAATGAATAGCTGTGCACTTCCGTTGTAGCACGGCCATATCTGGTCACTAGTCACTAATTCAACTTTGTTTTGATTACTATTAACTATTAACCGACTATCTCTCTCTCATCCAATCACCTTTAGCTTTCGCTTTAAATGCCTGTTAAACGGAGCACTGACAGAGGAAGGGGGGGAGGGGTAAAGTGCGCACCGAGGGCCACGAGTTTATCAGTTACTTACTGTCACGTGTTACCTTCGCTAAATGAGGTCGCTTTACCTTTATCTTTCCACTAGATAACCTCTCCAGACCAGTTGCTCCCCTTCTAAGGAAGGACGTTAAGTGGCGCCTGCAACAACTAGACAGCTGATACTCGGCAAGGTCAAACAGACACGGCAGACACTCGTCACACGGACAGACACACAGGGAAATCGATAGAGAAGGGACAATGGTCACGCGGTGAACTATTTACCACCTAATGTGAACCTGGCAAAACTGAACTGGTCATGTGATTTATTGTCACACAAGCTGCACTCGTTACCTCGGGGTAACGCCGATGGAAGATACAATTCCCTCACGGCCGTCAAAAGGACCGGAAGTTCGTTGTAAACCAAAACCGGACTCGAGTAACGCAACTGTATTGCTGTCCAATTGAACTCGAAAACTGCATAGGACAAGCACGTCCGCCAGACGCACTAAAGACTAAAGTGCGGGGTTGTGGAAAATTTAGTTGCAAATGAATGAAAATTAGATTACGGGTAGCCTTTTCAGTTCTACAAGTTTGGGATAGGGTTGTTTGCACTTTCAGTAAACCGGCAGTTTTTTTGTCGCCAGTTGCGGCCAAATTTCCCAGTCTGATGAACTCAGCCACTAGATATTTATTCAAAATTAAAAGATCTTCAGCTGCTCCAAAATGCTCTTTGAACACCGAGTAAAATTGAAAAGTAAAAATTTGGCCTCAGGAAAATTTAAAATACCAAAACATCGTTTTGTAAATCCACAAATCCGACAAACCTACTCAGAAAATACGGCTGCAAATACGGAATTTGAAATGAAAACCAAACCAGTGGAAGTATCACTCCAGTAGACATCTTTGTATACCCGTTGCTACCCCGTATTGCGACATGAAAAACCTAGATTTTAGCTTCCGTCTGTGAGAAAACACACAAGGATATTTAAGAACTTCTTATACTTATGCATTACTTGCAAACGTTCTTAAAACGAAAGGAACGAAACTAGGCGCAGCGTTTTTGTGGAACCCCCAACACTCAAACGATGACAAGAACTCTGTCGTGCAAAAACCATTGTTCCCACGGCTTAAGAAGCATTGTTAGGATCTCTTTGGAGCCACAACATCAAGCCACAAATCATGGTATATCGAAAAAGAACTAGAGAAACAGTTCAGACGTAGGGAAACTCTCTTTAAAACTTTTGAAAATTTTTCATTGTTTTAGGAAGTTTTTAAACGTTTTTATCTAAATCAGCTCAAACTTTTAAGTTCTTCTTTTTTGTTTATAATTTTGTTTTGTTTTGGGGAAGTAGAACAGGGCGCCGAGCCACATAAGATTCCAACCTCTAACACAATATATCGTTTTATTACCAGCACTTCCCCATTGGGGATCGAGACTTAATTCACTGCTACAGTGAAAGAAATGATAGAAACGCTAAGCGCAACTTGGCATTAAGCAACCAAAACCTAAAATAGTTTAGAGCGATACCTGAAAAAAAATAAGCGCATTCAAGCAGGTTCGGCTGCCTCAAATGTCCAAGTTTTCGTGTCTGAAAATTCTAGATTCAACAAAACGCAACTCATGAACGCTTTACTACCAGTAAGTCTTAATGAGAGACTTGGTGCACTTCTACAATGAATTATAAACTAAATGCAACTTGGCACAAGTGGCCACAAACTAAGTTGGTTTGGAGCGATGCCTACTAAAATAAGCGCATTTTGGCATGTTCTCCTTCAAATGTGAAAGTTTCATGTTTATGAAAATACTCCACTCAACAGAACAGCAACTCATGAACAGCGCAAGCAATGCACTAATGTTTAATCTTGGCAATACCTCCCATTCAGTATGCAATTCCGAAGAAGCACTTTATACGTTTGAACTATATCACGAAGGTTTATCTCTCCTCCGATTTGTAGCTTTCATATGACTTCTCGGTTTTAATTATCAGACACGAACACTAATTTTCAGGTGGCTCAGAGTCGTTCCTTTGTGTGAATGAATCTTGATCATTCAAGCAATCTGTTCAGGGTGGAGGCAGATTATACTTGTCGGCGACTTCACTCCGTCCAAAACCATCAGACGAGTGCTGTTGGCATCCAGTATATAATCAGTCATCAATACCATCCATCACACTCATCAACCATCATCTGTATAACCTCGATAGTGGTCCTTACATTTGTTC
>JAOBRG010348553.1:0-13687 GCA_027574985.1 Umimayanthus nakama | reverse complement strand
AAGAGGTTAGCAGCCGCATAGAAGCAATTGGCTAAGGTCTGTAATTCCGCTTCAGTATGTGCTGCAAGGGCACAGTCATCAGCAGAAAGGTGGAACAACAGCAACAGCAGAAAGATGAAACAAAAGCAACAGGAGTGGAACAATACAACCTCTATCCCAGGTCTTTTCCCTAGTTAGTGGGAAAAGACCTGGGATCGAAGTTGGGAACAATAGCAACAGCAGTCTGGAACATTAGGAGCAGGGGTGGAACAAAAGCAACAGCAGGGTAGACAATAGCAACAGAAGGGTGGAACAATAGCAACAAGATGGAACAATAGAAACAGGAGGATGGAACAATGGCAACAAGAGGGTGGAACAAAAGCAACAAGAGGATGGAACAACAGCAACAGGAGGGTGAACAATAGCAACAGGAGGGTGGAATATTGGCAACGGAAGGGTGGAACAATAGCAACAAGAGGATGGAACAATAGCAACAGGATTAAACAATAGAAACAGGAGGATGGAACAATGGCAACAGGAGGGTGGAACAATAGCAACAGGATGGTGTAACTGTAGTAACAGCAGGGTGAAACAATAGCAACAAAGGGTGGAACAATAGCAGCGGAAGGGTGGAACAATAGCAACAGAAGGGTGGAACAATAGCAACAAGATGGAACAATAGAAACAGGAGGATGGAACAATGGCAACAGGAGGGTGGAACAAAAGCAACAAGAGGATGGAACAACAGCAACAGGAGGGTGAACAATAGCAACAGGAGGGTGGAATATTGGCAACGGAAGGGTGGAACAATAGCAACAAGAGGATGGAACAATAGCAACAGGATTAAACAATAGAAACAGGAGGATGGAACAATGGCAACAGGAGGGTGGAACAATAGCAACAGGATGGTGTAACTGTAGTAACAGCAGGGTGAAACAATAGCAACAAAGGGTGGAACAATAGCAGCGGAAGGGTGGAACAATAGCAACGGGAGGGTGGAAAAATAGCAACAGGAAGGCGAAACAATAGCAACAGGAGAATGGAACAAAAACAACAGGAGGGTGGAAAAATAGCAACAAGATGGAACAATAGAAACAGGATGGAACAATGGCAACAGGAGGGTGGAACAAAACGGTGGAACAATAGCAACAAGAGGATGAAACAATAGCAACAGGAGGGTGGAACATTGGCAACGGAAGGGTGGGACAATAGCAACAGGAGGGTGGAACAATAGCGACAGGATGGAACAATAGAAACAGGATGATGGAACAATGGCAACAGGATGGAACTATGGCAACAGGAGGGTGGAACAATAGCAACAGGAGGGTGGAACATTGGCAACAGGAGGGTGGAACTGTAGTAACAGCAGGGTGGAACAATAAAAACAGGAGGATGAAACAATAGCAACAGGAGTGTGGAACGATAGCAACAAGAGGATGTAACAATAGCAACAGGAGGGTGGAACCATAGTAACAGCAGGGTGGAATAATAGCAACAGGAGAGTGGAAAAATAGAAACAGGAGGATGGAACAATAGCAACAGGAGGGTGGAACGATAGCAACAAGAGAATGGGACAATAGCAACAGGAGGGAAGGGCAAATAGGAGCAGGTGGGTGAAATAAAAGCAGAAAGAAAACTGAAAAACAACAGCAAGATGGTTTGGCAATAAACAGTTTGTGTGTTTGAATAATACTAACAGGAGGGTGGAACAGTAGCAACAAAAGGTTGAAAGGATAGCAGCAAGAGAGCGGACAATAGAACTATGCAGGAACGAACAACTGCAGTAACAGCTGGGGATGTAACAAGAGGACATTTGACAAAATGCAAGGTTGGCGCAATAACCCTCCAATAACCGCTTTCATATCCAACACAGTAACAGGAAAGTTGAGCAGTAACAGCAATGGGTGGCACAAGGTTAGCAGAGTTGAAGGAAAACGGCAGCAGAGGGAAACTTGAGGGGTACAATCATGGTTCGTCTTCTTTGTTGAAAATCCACGACTTCGAATTTTATTTTTGGAATTTTACAGAGTAGTTTTTTGTTGACACCAAACAGATGTTGTTTATGTTCGATTGAAATAAACTTCACTTAAAGATTCAACACATAAAATGGTACAACCACCGATATACAAAACTTTTATAGTTCCACTTCATTTTTCCAGGGGTTTTCTTGGATCCAGGAGACTCCCAAAAATTAAACTTCAGGACTTCTAAGGAGGCACTGGTGCAACCTTTGCAGCATGGCAGAACAAACATAGTAGATGAACTGCAGCCACAGAAGTATGGCAGCTCTCGCAGCTGGAGAAACATTCCGCTTGGTACAACCTTAGCTGATAAAACAAGACTTCTTTTGAAACTCTCAAGGAAGCTTTTCTTTCGTTCGTTAGCCAACACAAAAGGAATTAAAATGCAAATGAGCAACAAACCAGTAGAAACACATGGCCTTACACGAATGTGCAAGATCTCGGCTTGTTCAACATAAAACTAAACAGCATTGTTCACAACCACTGAAATGTGTTGAACCTCCCAACCTGTTACTTGTATCAACTGTGGCGTAGCTAATTACTCGATAACTGCCCTTTCACAGTGACGTTACAAGGTGTTACATTTCTCAATTTTTTTACCGGATGAATGCCTGAAGCGATTGCGTTCTTTATTAAAATTTTTGATGATTTCGTGACCTGTTTCCGCTGCACGATAAGCCTCCACGTTTAGTTTGGTGTTACAGTTTCTTTTCAAATCATGATTACACTGCGAGTGTTTTTCAACCGCAATTATAACTACATCGTTTTCGCGGCCAACTAGGAAAGCCGAAACAAACGAACCATTGAACGATTAAAAATAAAAGATTTGTTTGTGCCAATGTACAGCTTGCAAACGTAATCGTCAAATAGGACAGTTTTCGCAGTGAGTAGCAAAAAAAACAACCCTTTATCCAGATGTTTGCCTCTCTTTATTACACTAAGAACAATGGTGTGCAAAGGAGCACGCAGTTTCAACCTGCGACTCGAGACGAATGAGCCGTTTAAAGTTGAAAGGAACGAAAGCAAGAAAAAAATGGTTGTTCTTCCCTTGGCTTATGCATCATAAAACCCACTAACAAAAATGTGTAAAAAAAAGTAGTTCCATAAAACTGTACAAAAAATAGTTTAAAGTATTTGAGTGGTTAACACGCATCTGACAAGGTAAAAGCTTTGGGTAGTAATCTATGATACTGATGTTATTTTTAAATTGTTTTATCATAATTGCAACTCGGTAGTACTACTACTGTGTGACTATGAGTTACTCTCGTTCTGTTCTCCTTGTTGAAATTTGTACAAACGCTACTTACACGAACATCTACAATTAAAATTGTGGCAAACATGATGCCATCAGTTTCTTCAAACCATAAAACATTTATGTTCATTATTTCTGTGAGTAAATTTACGGCTTTAATGGTCTCCACGACCCAAAGATAAAATAAGTTATGACCTTGCAAGTACACAATGGATCTTTAATCACCACTGCCTGATCGTCCTTGAACATGTTTCAACTGAACAGCACTGAACACATTTCAGTATCTTCCTTTCTAACAGTAAAGCAATTACAAAAAACAATCTGTCTTAATGAACCTACACTTTACTAAAATAGCAAAAGAATGGTTCCAAGGAGATGTTAATAACGCTTTCCAGGTTCCTAAATTAAAATTCTTCCCTTTCTTATCTGTTTCTTATAAAATCAACGCACACACGTAGAATAAATATATAAAGATTTCGAGCTTTTTAGCGTTAGATTCACATCCAAATCAATATAAACTGTATGAGCTGAAAAATCAAACAATTGAGCGCTGTCATGGAAACATGAATTCCTGTCACAGATCTAGAAATTAGAACCAATTTTTTCAAACATAACATCTGTCGCTTTACATCTGACTTTAAATTCCCAATCACTGAATGAGTTTGACAACTTGTACAATGCAGAGCAACAGCTCGGCACTGCCAGCCACTAGGGAGTTTAACCAACGAGGAAGACAACGTGAGGGACATCAAATGCTGACAGTTGCACTTTTGCCTCTCCTTTTCGTTTGTGTACCACTCATTCAGTTTATTAGTTTCTGTGTGATGCTGTGTGAAAGGGAAGGAACTTGAAGTCTTAATTTTGCAGCCAGATGAACTTCACAGCAATGTTTGTTCAGCTTGGTACATTTCTGTGTGCTGCTATAGTATTCTGTAATTGGTCCTGTGTTCTGCAATTAGTCCTATCGTGTTCTGTAATTAGTCACACTTTGTTTTTTGTGGTTTATAATTAGAAATACTGTGTTCTCTACTAATACTCCTTCTGTGTTTTGGAACTAGTTCTATTGTGTTCTGCAATCAAACATGTGTTTTGTAGTTTATAAGTAGCCACATCGCTTAGTCTTAGTCCTGTAGTCATACTGTGCGTTTGTGTTTTTAATTAGTCCTGCTGTTTTTCGCAATAAGTTTTACTGTGTTCTGTATTAGTCCTATTGTGATTTGCAATTAGTCATACAGTGTCCTATAGTTAGTCATACTGTGTGTTTGTGTTTTATAGTAAGTCCTATTGTGTTTTGCAAAAATTCCTGTTGTGTTTTGTATTAGTCCTATTGTGATTTGCAAGTAGTCATATTGTGTCCTATTGTTAGTTCTAAGGTGTTCCGTAGTCATTTTTATTGTTTTGAGCCATTCTTGTTGACACCCACGTCTTCATTGCTTAAGCTCCCTCTTTTTGTACATCACGTCAGACTTAACACAACAGTGACCGAGTACTAGGTGAAAACTGCGATAAGCTGGACTTTACACGCCGGTGTTTTATAACAAAACTAATCAAGTTTCCAAATGTAATTGTCTAGATATATTATGATTGCCTTTTAATTTATATATAGAAAACGGAGTTCCTGAAATGCACTTATTGCTTAAAGCAACAAAGACTAAAAAATAACACAAACTGTTACACAACAAAAACAGACAAAAAGAATCTCTACTCTGGACAGAAAAGATTTTAAAAATGATGTAAATCCCTATTTAACACAAGATTGATGAACGCTGCGAACACAGACATCTGGTAATAAAGACACAAATATCTCACAGGAAACAGAAAGAGATTCTTGTAAATATGCTAGTGCTCTGATCTCCGCCACAAACCACAAGGTAAGAAACTACCAAACCAAGCCGGATGTACACTGTATCAGGATGGAAGCAAAGGCTGATGATGATTTCATTGGTTGTACATGTTCCTGGGCATACTGACGCTATTGACAGGGTGATTCATTTGTTACTTCAGTTGGCTTAGCGTAAGTAGTGTAGTGAAGGATCGATTGCGTACTAATCTCTCGACTCCACTGCACTGTGCACTATAGGACTCAAATATCCCCCGCTGTTGTACGTACAAGGGTGATACCATGCCGTATCTACCATAGGTAAAGCTCATGTTGCTGGGCCCTGTGATTCTTGGGCTTATGGGAATCGTTGATATATACTAGGAAGCATTTAGACGCTGTCTTTTTAAAGGCATTGGCTCGTCGTCATCATCCTCTTCGTCATCATCCGGGTAATCCACCAAAGCCATCATCATCTGCAGCACACACATCAGATTAGTCAAGCTACTATTATTTCTTTGAGAAACAAGATATATATATATATATATAAAACGGCTATTTTGAGGATTTTAATTATTTAAACAAATTAATAAGCACCAGAACAAAAAAGAATAGATTATTAAAACTTCTATTGTCTCGTATTGTTTAAATCGCCACGAAGTAGGGCTTTGTTTGCGGACGGTTAGCTTTTGTGCGAAGGTGTGAAATTTTAATATTGCTTTTACCCATTTATCCCGACGACAGGGTCTTTTCTTTAAGCGACTACCTGATAATCACATCAAAACTGGAGCCCTTTTATTAAGGATACTCATGAAAGAGATTATCTCGGCCACGTTCTTTGTAACGTCTTCATGAGAGTATAATTATAAAGTCAATTTTAGTGTTGTTTCAGTGCGTGCTGATAAAAAATCGATACAAGTTTGCGTTCATAGAGCAATTTTAATAGTTCATAGAGCAATTTTAATAGCCAAGCAATCTTAATGGTTTGAAATTTTACAAGTTGCTATCTTGAAATGTGACGTACGAATATCACGTCACAAGACGGCAGTAGGGAGGGATATAAATACCAACTCTTTATCTTAAAAACGTTTTTTATCCACGGATCCTTTTGACAGCCTCACGGGTACAAGTGTCACAATAATTGCTTCATGCCTTTACAGTTAAAACAAACCTTTTTACTTTTTAAGTTGGAAGCAGAAGTGTTGTTGGAAGAAACCTTATTCCCTTTGTTGTCACTGTGGTTGATCAGGGTTTTCCTGGGTTTGAAGGCGGCTGTTTCCGTGTTGTTGAGTTGGTCCTGCTGCGGAACGACAGCTTCCTCGCCATTCTCCATCGGCTCATCCTGGTCAAACCACATCTCCTCATCCTCATCCATAGTACGCGCATCACGACGGTATCGACTGTTTACATGGATGATACCATGGTTTCCTTGCCTAAATCAGGAATGATACAGGTCTATATCAGCACAGTCAAGAGATTTGTCGCAATCCGTTTTGGGTGTGAAAACTATGCCTGTGATTCCAAAATTCATGATTAAAGAAAACGCCCAATGTTTACCGTGATCCGTTAGTAAGGTGATCCCCCATTCTATACTGTTTTATATCACTTTGATAAACCGGTAGACTAGCTGGAACTACAAAATAATATATCTCTAGTTTTTTTTATAATGGACAAGGGTGGGTAGGTCAGTGCGTTCAGAGCTGTACAAACGTGGTTAAGAATTGTTAGTTCAGTTATTTCGCCCGGAAATATTCAAATGAATGAACAAATCTGAAAAGCTACAACACTTTAAACCATCACAAGAAATAAGAAACCACAATTGATTAAATTCCTTGCATTAAGTGATATTATCATCATTGGATACTTTTTTGTTTTTTCGCAAAGATTTCAAAAAACAATTCCAACAAAAAGTGCTTCAAGTTTGACACAGTGGCTATGCAAGGATTTGGATTTCTTAACACGACTTAGCACTTGTTGTTAAGATTCTACTGAAAAATCGAAATACATAATAAAAAATGTCGAAAAATAGCCAGAAATGGCTTCAAAAACTGTATAGCCGTTGCTACAAGTCATATCGATGACACTTATTTCTTCAAGAATCTCGTTCTCCGATAAATTCTAAGAAAGTCATGAGATCAGTCGGTGTTTATTACAAGAGTAACAAGAAAGTTTTCGATGGTTGAAATCAGCACGAGCATTTTACAACCACCCCCCATCCCCCATCCTACACATACACACACACACACACTTTCTGTATCCCCTCCTTGGCTGGGCCATAGATAGGTTAGACACAAATAATTCAGATAAGAATTTTTTGGGACTTTTTCAGATAATTTGCAAAACAAAAACAGCGTAGGCAATCACCAGATTTACAATCAGCTTGAGCAATACTTAATGCTGGTCAACAGATTTGGCCACATTTTCACCCCTCCTCCATATCTTATCACTGTGCCTGTATTACCTGTCCAGGAGCTTGCTACTTGCTATTCTGTCCTGCTCCTGTTCATAGCGCAGCATGAGACCAGTGAAAGTGCTCACATAGTCAATGTCTTTGAAAAAAGCCGTATACTCTTCAGCCACGTGAGTACAGAGGGTCTTCACATCCTCCTATAACACAGAAACAGACACTCGTTACAGCTACACAACATTTTGACAAGTTCGTGATACAAAGTGTTTTTGCCCTTCTGACGCATAAATATTTTCACTGTTACTATGATAGGGTAGATTTGTTCATCAACGACTACAATTAGTATGCTACACGAGTGTTTGAAAATACAAACATCTGGACGCATTGCTTAACACGAACAGAACGAGCTTATTTTGAACAAAGTTCAGGTAGCTTTGCTAATGAGCGACTATAATTGGTATGCTGAGCGAATGTTGGAAAATGGGGTCGTCTTTAACTCTAAGAACGAAAGATCCCATTGGATAAAAGACAATATAAGTAACCCAAACCCTATTGTTAAAGAGTGCAAACCTTAACAAAGAAAGAGAGAACAAACAAAACAAGCATGTTCGTAGAGTTAAGCCTTACTGGGAAAATGTGAACAACTGGATGTAATGTCTAACACAAACAGAACAAGCTTAGTTTGAAAAAGATGATGAAACGAGACTACATTTAGTAATGAAACTTGACAATTTCTTTGTTTATGTTTTTGTTCTCCGTTTCTTTTGTTAGTTGGCCTTGACTGAGTACAAAACGGAAGGTTTCGAGGTGCAAGTAAACAACTAACCAGTGGAAACATTTGGACTCACACGTAAAACAAAACAGTGGACATGCACGGTCAAAGTTTGTTCAACCTAAAACAATGTTGAGCTTTCCAAGCAGTTATCTAAACCAATAATGGCATGCACAATACTTGTTTTGTTATGCTTTTTGCGCGAGTTGATAGGCCAACCTATCCTTATTTGCCGACACCTAAAGGTCAACAGTGCCACAGTGGGCAGGAAAGGTTCGATTACTTACCGCCCTGATAAACTCGAACAGCTCCACAATGGCAGAGTTCAGCAGGTTGTATTTATGGCCATTATCTTTAAAAGCCTGCACAACTGGTTCAAAGAGCTTCCCTTTGGTGATATACCGATTGTAAAACTCATCCTTCAATCCCACTATCCTTCTAAAAAATCGCAGAGCACCTTAAAGAAAACCAAAAAGTCATGTGTGAATACCACAAACTAACCAGTCTTGCAACAATAAGTAAACACACTGTTCCAAATAACTGAAGTTATAGGCTCTGTTTACATGTTTACAACAGTGCGTACTATTGAACTATGGCATTGCATTTGGGCAGCATAATTTACTGTAGTTGCAAGTGGAAACTTTTAATTCCAGCAATAACTGACAGTAACTTGAATTTACCGAAAAGAAATGATGGAAGTGTACTTAACCCTGGTCAGGTAAGTTAGCAATTTTGCTTGTAAACACAAGCTCACTCAAAAAAAAATTGGGGCCTTTGGAAGAAAACTCACAGCTATTCATACACACCTTATTTAGCTATGTTGCCAGCATGGTTGGTTCTGATGTTGCAGTGAACAACACGCCTGACTAGCAACCAAATCTTTCTCAAAAGGATTGCATGTTGCTAAAACTTATGTTGCTAAAATGATGGCATTTTTACGGCTCTTTTGCAACTAAATTTTAATGTGGTTTGAAACATGGAAAAATACCAACAGAAGCCGGCTGTTCATGTTTTGAGAACTTACTGAGAACCAAAAACTTGTGCTTTGACTTCATCAAGACCAATACCCTCTTTAGCAAGTCCTTGCTGATGATGTAGTTCTTGATGTGGTAGGCGTGATGTTCAACACAGAAAGTCAGCAGCTCCAGAACATGGCCCAGTGTCACAGAACTCACATAATCATCTGCAAACAAGATAACATACAATAAAACCCGTATAATGGCATCTGCAATTTTCGGTTTTTCTCTAGGTCGTTTTTGTTCTTACAAACAATACACATCAGGAGACTCTGCAAATCATCCTGCAGATGTTCTGAAGATTGGTAGTGGATGCGCATGCTAGGAATTGGGATATCTTGTAGGTGGGGAGGTGTGCGTGTAGGCGAGTGAGGTGCAGAGACTGATGAATGGATGCTGTGCAAATGATTTAGCTTAAGGAAGGCAGGGTAAAACAGTTAATTAGATACAGGACTATCGGGGTAGTACATGTAGATGGTGCGGAGTTTTTTGGACTCAGGAGAAAGTTTAGGTTAGGCAGTGATAGTATTTTTTCTGCAAAATATTTCGTGAATCTGAACATGTACTTAATTTCTTCCATATTTCAACAAGTTTATTTTATAGTTCTTCAGTGATAAAATATAAACAAAGTATTTTTGCTATTTTTATAACTACTATAAACTTTATTATTACTACTGTAAGTCTTTTCTTCTTTTTCTTATTACTATTATGTTTTCAGTAGCACTTTATGTCAAGGTGCTGTCTCATTTACTGGTTTTAAAGTTGTAAAAGAAATGCAGAACAGTAAAGAAAATGCTCAACAAAAGTGGGTCGTCTTTAACTCTACGAACGAAAGATCCCATTGGATAAAAGACAATATAAGTAATCCAAACTCCATTGTTAAAGAACCCGAACCTGAACAAAGAAAGAAAGAAAAAACAAAGAAAGCGTGTTCGTAGAGTTAAGCCTTAATGACAAAAGTGGGAGAATGAAAAGACTTTCAAAAGCAGAAATCCATGACACCTCTAGTCTCTTGAGAGACCAAGAGGATTACCTCAATTATGTAAGATGGAATTGGAGTGCTTCATTTCTGATCAACAATGAATCAATTAAATTTATTACATCACTTTATTTCGAAACAGACAACTTAAATAAAATACAAACATAATCTCACAACTGAAAAGCAACAAGTTTTTGAAATACAATTTGAGAAGTAATGTTTACTTAAACTTGCAATTTTGGTGATAAAACAAACATACATTGTAAAAACAATAATAAAGCAAGACAAAATATCTCAACTATACCTGTATGTCCCAAGTTGTATAAAAGACTTGTAAGTTAAATAAACTGTTTAAACACCAAGGTCTAGCCTAAATTGACTGAACTGTTAAACTACAATTGCCCAAAATTCCAGCTCTCTCTTCCTAAACACTGAGAAGAGAATCATTACCTTTGCTAGGACGCTCTTCTGTTGTGGCTGCAAACAGTGGAGCAGTCATCATGTGCATGCAGTGCTTGTAGTAAAAACTCAGAAACTCTGATTTTTCCATTTTCTGTTGGATGTCATGAACAAAAACATTTTTGTGAACTCTACATGAACTCTTGATCCCAGATCAAGGGAAACTCCTAGGCAAGAAAGACAGGAGCAAGGTGTCCAAAGTTCAGTATAGCCAAACCTATGGGAATTACAGAATTTCTTGTTTTACTTGGTACACCAAGCTATAACTTTATGCTTTTGGGGTTCTTTTTTAAGCTTCAGTTGCACTTTTCAATAGTACATGTATTTTAGTTACATGCAACATGTTTTCAGAATATTTTTCAAAAATTTAAAGTCAAAAAGTTGGCTTCCAAGGTACTTTTCTTATGAATAATAAACTGTTGTCAAACTGATACCACCCCCCCCCGCCCAAAAAAAATAGCAACCTACATTAAAACAATGTTTAATGAAACTGTACTATTCATCACTATGTAAAGCACTCTACTACCATATTGGATTTGTTACAGAGGTTTTAATTAAGCAACACATTTGACATAAAAAATCTTGTAACTTCAACTTCCAATGTTTTGGCTCAATCCTCTCAAGATGAAAGTATCCCAGACCTCTTATAAGCTGTATCCCAAATCAAGCCTTGGTACTTGCTTATAAAACAGTCAACAACAGTTAACTCAATGCCGCACTGACACACATGCATGCAGAATAAACATGAGCACCTAATTATAATGCACACACACACACACACAAACACACACCAAGTTTTGCAATATTAGCAGAGCCATGTGACTTACATTTGCCCCAAGAGCCATGTTTTCTGGGTCTAGCAGGGTTCGCACTAGCTGAGTCAGTTGATAGGCATTGCCTGTGTCTCCATCACAGATCATCTGATCTATGATTTGGTTGATTAACATGTCCTGCAGGTAATGTAACAACACAGCATTTATGTCATTTAGTACTCTTACTATGGTTTGAACACCTTCACAATTTGAAAATCAAGCACTTTCCAGGGATATTCTTGGGATTTTTCCAGGAGTATCTACAAACTGCATTTAAGTTCAAGGATTTAAAGGAAGAAAATTAAGTACCACTGGGATCAACAACACCAACACAAAACCAGCAGGTTTCTTAACTTTTTTCAAGGAAAACCAAAAATCTTGCAAAAATCCTCAAAAAAACCCTTCCTGTTGCTGTGTCTACATGGAAAACAAGGAAATCAGAAGCTTCTGCAAACTGTAGTTTGGTTTTTGTAGTACAGATTAAGTTACTACCCACAAAATTCCAGAAGTCCAGGAGTTTTCTGAATTTTCCAGAGCCTTAAAAGAAAATCACACAAGAGTTTATAGTAGTCAGGGTTGCCACTTTTAACTTGATGTTAAATTCAAGGACTTTTCCACGACTTTCCAGGATCTTTTCAAGCAAATTCAAGGACTTTCTATACCATTTAAAAGATACACGTACTGTAAAATACTAAAAAAGTCTTATTGTTTTGTATACTAAGTCAGCAATGAGCTTTACTAGATTTTTTCTGGAGTAAAATCAAGCCGCTGTTTTATGTTTTCAAACAATGTTGCATTGAAGGTATTACGCCCGGTTAAGAGAAACAGCTCATTTTAATTACTTTTTGCAGTTAAAAACAAAAATGTTTTCCCATTCCAGGATTTCCAAGGACTACAACCCAAATTCAAGGACTTTCCAGGGCCTGGAATTTCCTTTTGCCAATTTCAGGACTTTCCAGGATTTTCAAGGACCATGGCAACCCTGAGTAGTAGTGTGAACCATGTGTAATGAAGATTCTAGTGTGCAGAAGGTTCCATTGATAGCTATCTTTCAGACTGATAGGGCTACCTGTTCTATCTAATAAATATTGTGTTATCTATCCCATACAGATTGCTTTTTCCATAGAAGACATGACTCACACATCTTCAGGTGGAAAGATAAAATTTTCATGACAAAATTGTCATTCCTCTGTACATGCCATGATTGGCCCAGCCAACAATATCGCAGGACATCTGGATACTTTTCCTTCTATTCACCTTTCTTAAGTGTTCGCGCTCTCAGCTATTTTGTGCTGCCTTTTGCGCATGCCATGCTTACCATGCCCATAAAAATACATTAAACAATTGGCAAAGGATCACAGTAGCAGATCACAAGTCTACATTTTAATAAGACTACAACAATGGTGGCCTGACCGTTCTTCCATACCTCTTCAAGTGTCTTGGCCTCATGCATAATGAACTCTCTGACCATGTAAGGGCTTACTTCAACAAGCTGGGAGAACAGCTCTACAGAAGCCAGCTTGATTTCTTCAACATCACTTGACTGCAAAATTAAATTCACAACATTAAATGTAGCGCGAACAAACCAAATGTAAAACTGGTTATTGTCCAAACTTTTGTTTCTAAAACTTTTCCTGAATTCTTAGGGATTAAGAATTGTAACATTGCACATTCCAACTCATTACTAAGTTACGTTAATGGAATTGTGACTGCTAGCCCTGCTGCCGGGTAGTTTCCTCATCTTAGTTTTTGATGGTTAAATAGTGTGCTTTGTAATTATTTTGTTATCTCTGATGAAGTCCGAACTTCGACAAAACGCGTAAGGTCAATAAATATTATAAAACTGAAGGAAAAGTCTTCCTTGTGTTGCTCACTGGAACCTAAATAAAATTTTAAAAAAATAAAAAATAAATAAATAAAAAATAAAATAAAAAAATAATAAAATTCTTTTTTTTTTCATTTTTCGAGAAAATTGGATCAGCGGATCCGTTAACCAAAAAAATTAAGTTGGTGTTGCCTAGAAAAAAAAAATCCCTCTTCCCAGTGACAAACTGGACATATGGCATACAGGGAATATAAAAAGGTATATTAGCCAACCAAGAAATAGATTTCTCTTGGAATGTACAATGAATGACAATGAATTGCAATGGAGAGAGAAATGTTTTCCTTAT
>JAOBRG010348542.1:0-11385 GCA_027574985.1 Umimayanthus nakama | reverse complement strand
GTCTGCTTCGGCCGTTGTGCTTTAACAAAACAGCGTCTGCTTCGGCCGTTGTGCTTTGACAAAACAGCGTCTGCTTCGGCCGTTGTGCTTTGACAAAACAGCGTCTGCTTCGGCCGTTGTGCTTTAACAAAATAGCATCTGCTTCGGCCGTTGTGCTTTAATCAAAATAGCACCTGCTTCTGCCGTTGTGCTTTGGCAAAATAGCATCTGCTTTGGCCGTTGTGCTTTGACAAAATAGCGTCTGCTTCGGCCGTTGTGCTTTGACAAAACAGCGTCTGCTTCGGCCGTTGCGCTTTAACAAAATTTCATCTGCTTCGGCCGTTGTGCTTTGACAAAATAGCATCTGCTTCGGCCGTTGTGCTTTGGCAAAATAGCATCTGCTTCGGCCGTTGTACTTTCACAAAATAGCGTCTGCTTGACAAAAATAGCGTTTGCTTCGGCTGTTTTGCTTTGACAAAATAGCGTCTGCTTCGGCTGTTACACTTTGACAAAATTTCGTCTGCTTCGGCTGTTACACTTTGACAAAATTTCGTCTGCTTCGGCTGTTTTGCTTTGATAAAATAGCTTCTGCTTCGGCCGTTGTACTTTCACAAAATAGCGTCTGCAAAAATTTTGTGTCGTCTCACAGAAAACCTTAAACGAAGGTGTTCTTCTTTTATCTTCTTGTTTGGAAATTCGGTTTTGTCAGCTTTTCGCGCGGTCTATTTAAAGAATTATTTTTATATTCTAGGCAGTTTATTCCTTTTGCAGGAAAGAAACAAACAGATTCTGTGAAAAAGAATTTAGCCGTGAACCGACTGAGCAACGGAAGCTTGTTCGTGTTCGTGCTGTTCCCGCCAAAACGTCCGTACCGTGTGCGCGCACTCAAAACTGACGCGAAAAATGAAGTACTCGATTCAGTCTACCCACTGTCATGTCTGCCGTCGTGGAGAAAGCCCTCGTCTTAGCGTAAGGTCCCTTTTAACGTCTGCTTCGGCCGTTGTGCTTTGACAAAATGGCATCTGCTTAGGCCATTTATTTGACAAAATAACGTCTACTTCGGCTGTTGCACTTTGACAAAGAAGCGTCTGTTTCAGAATAGGGCCTCTAATCTCACGTAAATTTCACACTCTGTTCCTGACTTAGAATGCGGGTTTGTGTTAACAATATAGCTTAAAAACCATAATCTGTGCATTGGCACACACAAGTACAGTCAACATATCATGGGAGTACCCCCTTGGTGAATTTGCAAATGTTTAACATCAAGTCGAGGCTAACAACTCTATTTGTTGTTATTTGCATCAACTGGAAACAGTAAGGCTCTACTCTGAGAACGAAGTATTTCGTTGGTCATTGAACAATAACGGTAACAATAACTGATACTTTTTAACAATACGCTATTGTTTGTTTGTTTTACGGTTGGTCAGTTTTAATGTTAAGGTGTTGGTAATTTGTATTGTGTTTTTATCCAATGAGATCATTCGTTCTCAGAGTAGAGGGCGATTCACTGGAAATAGGAAACTGGCACACATTTAGTATGTTAAGTTTTGCACCTTTTTAATAGTTTGATTATACTGTTTTTGTCTTAACTATGCAGGAAAAACGCTTTGGTAATATCTGGTTTAAGTCAGACCAGATGATTGGCAGACAGGGCCCCAAAGGAACACGTGTCTTTCGAGGCAAACTCATCTCAAAAGGTCAAAATGTGGCAGTCAAGAAGATATTTTCAGGGTTTTCAGAATGGAATAAAGCTCATGCTTTAAGGGATCTTAGGCATCCCAATATTGTTCAATGCTTTGGGGCAGAAGAAGGGGAAGATTTCATTTACCTTGCATTAGAGCTGTGTGACACAACCTTGGTAGAGGTTCTGGAGCAAGGGGGTTTTGGGAGAGAAGGGTTAAGTCGTGACTCATGCCTTATCCAAGTCGCAGAAGCAATCAAGTATCTTCACGGACAGGGTTGGTGTCATAGAGACATTAAGCCTGGGAATATCCTTGTGAAACATGCAGAGGATGCAAGTCAGAGACGCTTTGTTCTTGCTGATGTTAACATATCAAAGGAGGCACACGACGAGACCTTCTCGACCAAGAAACCCGTTGCTGGCGATATTGGATGGATAGCAAATGAGATCTACCAGCCTGGCTTCACAGCGACTCCTAGAGCAGACATTTTCTCTCTCGGTTGTACATTTTACTACACGCTGACCAACATGAAGCACCCTTTCGGAGATAGCAAGAATTTGGAAGAATGTCAGAAGAATATCCAGTGTCGCAAAGAAGCTGTTTTGATAACGGGAGATTTCGTGGAGCTTTCACGTTTGAAAGGATTAATCAGTGCGATGGTAGCACACTCCCCTGACGAGCGACCAACAGCAACCAGTGTGTGTGACAGTTTGGAATAAGTGACAGAAAGTGTTTTAAAGGCAGAATTCTGTGTCATTATGGTAAATATAGATTGAAACAGAGTCCAACTCTGAGGCCAGTTAATCAAAGAAAAAAGTGGGTAGGAGGTTAATGTTAATGAGTCGGCCTTGGTAGTCAAGCTCTCAGCTACGATGGAAGAACCGTGAATCTTTTATTTGAACTCTCTCTGCACTTGACTTTACATGTATTGAACCGAGCAAGCAGAGTGTCCACACGTGGCTGGCAAAGGTGTGATGGGATCTGATCAGAGAGACCTTCCTGTCTGTCACAGGAGACACCGCCAGAACAATGTGGATGGTGATCCCGAGCATTCTGGTGCATTGGTAACGTTGGTCGTGGGAGACCTGTAGTAGTTGGTAGCAAGTAGTTTGAACTTCTTACGGGCTGATTTAAACAGTTTGCATTACCCGGTTTCCATTACTTTTAAAAATGGCGAACCCTATCTGTTTATGTACACATGAAGGTATGCACATTTACTGATGTCCAAAATACTCAATACGCACTTGTTGCAGGCCCAGGGGGAGGTACTCAGTCCCATGTGTTGGCTACACGGGTATGTGCCGCTGGAAAGGGTATGGGTTTCAAGCCATATCTTTTAGGATAGGGTCTAATAGTCATAGAAAATTGGTCTAGTATAGGGTCCCGTTTAACGGGATCGCTAAGTGGACAAAGGTTTTAATACAAAAGACTGCAAAGGTACTCTGGTAAACGGTCACAAAATTTGCAAAATTTACAATATAGCCTTTTCGCCAACCCAACGGCATACCACACCCAAACTATATGGGAGCTTACCCCCCGGATAAAGTTAAAATGCAATGGTCGATATGCTAAAAATAATGAGACTTTAAACTAAAAACTGTGACTAGACCGATCGGATATCTTAGTTCTCCGGAAATAAAATATAGTTTATGTAATTTTTTAGCGAACAAGTGTCGGTAGTTGAAACGCGATAATAAACAAAATCAAAAGTTACTTTTCAGCTCCAAAATTTATTTTGTTTGATACATTGGCTATGCTGGGGGCTCAGAAACCTGCGGACTTTTTCGAGTTTTCACGAAACTGTTCAAACAGTTTTTGAAAAGTTTATCAGTAATTTTCGTAAGTTTCGAAATATTTTCGGAATTGTTCCGAACTCATGAGAACATTCGCAGATCATTCGCAGGAGTTGAACAAATTCCGGGATACTAAAAGACTAAGGACCTGGCACAGTTTTTCAAAGCTCGATTAGTACTAACCCTGGAATAACTCTTAATAAAAAACCGGGTTTAGTACTAATTGCGTGTCCTGGGCGTTAGGACAATGCAAGCTTTTAAAACGCAAAATATCTTTCATGCACAAGGTCTGCCCCCCCCCCCCGAATAAAATACATGATAACATCTTTTTATATTGCCAAAAGTGCGGACAGCTGCACTCACGCTGAAACAAAGAAATGAGAATGCCGGAAAAGTGTCAATCAAACTTAAAAGATTGCTCCACATTCCTTTAATTATTTTGTTTCTTATATTTCAAAGGTTTACGGTAACCATTGCACACAAGTAATGACGAGGAAGTATGGCGGAAAATACCGAAGAAAACTGCAACGGCTTTTCATACTTCTAATTGGCTGTATTTTCTTAAGGTATTGGATGAACTAAGCTATTTTCTTCTCATTGTCATAGCTACGAATTGCTTTTTAAAGTTAAAAACGTCAATTCGAACCGTCCATCTCGGTCAGTAACTTATAAGCGAACATTGCGGATTAGTGCAGAACAGTAGTCAGACTCTCTTCTTCGGCCAACGAATTCCAAACCATAAGACAACCAAGAGTTCAGTGACACTGTAAGTTTGACCCGAACAGTTATTCTGTTATGTTTTTCGCAAACCAAGCCAGTCGTACTTGTCGCGAACAGGGACCGCGGGGCAAGTTTGAGACGGGGAAGAGTACACTAAGACACTTTTTCTTACTAACTCTTTAATAAGCCCGTTACTTTCAGATGCCGAATTTGATTTGAATCAAGGTCGGACGTGGCTCAACCTCGTTTCCAGAAAATCAAAACCGGTTTGAGCACGTTTGAAGTTCATTAATAGCTTATGCAACAAATTCAGCACGACTTGGGTGCGAGCTTAGCACGGCGTCTAATAGAGTCGTGTAGCAAGGGTGAGCTTGCAATGCTACACAACTTTGGCGCGGGTTCGTTTTGAACACCCTACTAAAGTCGTGCCACAGTTGAATTTGCCATGTTCGCGTGAGTTAGCAGGACTGTAGCACAGCGTTTGAAACGGCCTTAAAATGTTAGAAATATTCGGGGCACGTGACCCCCTGCTCCGCGGTCTCGGCCGAACCATCAACATTGTTCCGAACTTTGAAGTTAAGCTGCCTCCATTAAACATCACTTTGATCAACCTGAGTTTTGTTATTTGTTGTTTTATCTTTTTTCATGATGTACCTGTTTTTCATGTGTAAAGGGCGAGAATACCAACTTGGACGCAAATCTAGGCTCCGTGCCAAGTCACTGCATGTCCGGGAATGGGTTAACATTCTTCCTGAAAAAAGGTAAATTAGGAACTAAACTTTACTCAACTACGACGGGAACGCCGGTCAACGAAGACGTCTGCTGAATTTTAGCTTCCTGTTTTCCTTTTTCCTGTGTGTCAGTAGGACTCTCGTTTCTATTTAGTTTTGCGTGAAGTTGTGTGAACAAGAAAAAATAGAAACTTTATTTTGAAACCGCACGAAGGTTGAATGGTTCAGGCTTCGTTATTAACGTTCTCAAGAAATCCCCCCCAAACTTAGCTTTCAACTTCTGTTTACTGAGGAAGACGGTGGAAAACGGAGCCAAGCTGAATGTATTCCCGCGTGAAGCCATTGTCATTCTATAATTTTCAAAGTCTTCATTATTGTTGTCAAAACTCATCATAATTGAAATTGAGTATACTTATTATGTTTAACTCAAAAGCTTTCAGCTGGAACTCCAGCCCTGTCACTACAATTGAAGAAAACAGGGCTCAGCTGGAGTTCTAGCAGGAAACTTTTGAGCTAAACGTTTTCCCCTGTTTAACAGTTTAAACATTTTTATTCAAATTTTGGGTATTGTTTTGTAACCTCCAAGTCGACTTTCCCGTCCTAGTTGCGTAAAGTCCCTACTTCTTCGGGAACAACGCGGGCTCACCCCCGCACTGAAAATGACACGTGACCGACTCTATTTACTAGTGTAACTAGATGCGTGTAACGAAGGAAACAGATTAGGGTATATAGATTAGACTACTGCCAGAAGACAAATTTTGTTAACTGACATTCGACTCAATTCATGCCCATCAAAAGATACTAGATGAATACCACGAGACTACTTCATAGGTTACAGATCAATCGGGGGCCCAGTCATAATGGAGACTAATAAGATAAACTTAAGAACATTGATAACATTCTATCGATGCGTGTGGGCCTTTAGTGAATAAAACCACTTTTGAACGCATCAGCAGAACATTTAGTATGTGTTATAGTTGATACTTATCTAGTAAAAGATAAAGAAAGTCTATCAACTGCCACCAACCGGCAACCACCTACGAATAGCACTTTCGCGCGCTCTGATTGGATACTTGAATACCTGGAATGTCCTGAGTTCCATCACCTCCGGCAATGCATTACATGACATTTCACCGTTTTGCAATGAACGCAGCAATTTAGGACTGTAAATAAGACAGAAAACTACAACGCGCGTTTGTCTCTTTTTAACGCAAGACTGACTTTTTCGTTGCGGCTTCAACACCAAAACTTATAGACACAGTATAAAATTGTCTACGTAGCCGCCTATGTTTCTGGTTAACACTGTTAAGAGGTAAAACTCGATTGGCTTAAACCACACCCGGATTGGTATCTTTTGGGAATTAAATTGAAATTTCCAATGAGTATTCACGCCCTTTTTGCATTGGAGTTCCCCTGCCCCCAGCACGCCATGTTGAAAATTTGGATCTGACTAGTGCTCAATTCTAATTCCCAGTTCGTCACACGGTCAAAGGGTTAATAGTGACGTAATAAAAAACCCTAGTGCCAGTGGCAGATCTCTACAAGATAGTTCCTGTTCCTAATAATGCGTCAGTATGTCAAGAAAAAAACCCGATTGACATGCACTTGCTATTTCAGTGCCTTTGCTAACTTTAAATATATTTGGTATTTTTTAACATGTTTTGGTACACCCTGATATGTTCATCAGGAACGGGTTGTTCAAAGCCCAATTAGTGCTAATCTTGGGTTAACTCTATAGGTTTTGTTAAGAGTTAACCTAGGATTAGTGTTAATCGGGCTTTGAACAACCGGGCTCTGCAGTTCCTTATCTTTCTGTACATTCTGTCGATAAACACTTAATTGATTGATTAACACATTTGGCAGCCTAAAATGAAAGCATGGGGGGGGGGCGAAGATTGTAAAGGGGTTAAGGAAGGTGAAGCAGGGCGGCATTCCTATTTAAAACTACATTTATTGTGTTTTAGAATTTCAACGTTATGCAGCATTGCAGCTTGACTGTAACAAAAAAAAATTGTCATGCTTTCCACCAGTTGGCAGTGTGGAGTTTTTTTTTGTTCAAAAAACTTTTAGGATTTTTTTGGTTAAAAAAAAGTCAAGAAGTTTTTAGGTAGGTGTTTCTGAGGGAAAGATTTTTTTTTTGGTGTTAATTAGGAAACTCATTCAGAGCCCCATCCCCCCGGCAGACAAATAATTTTCGACAGCGGGTAGTACCAGGAGTCCGTTACTAGGAGTGTGTATCTTGTAAATATTGGGATGGTGAGTCAACCGTTTTGCGTGGATCAATTGATCTACTTGATCGACCAAGTCCCCGCGCAGGAAAAAAGCGGGAGTTTTCCTTAGAAAGCCAATTGAATACACTTAATCCCGCGGGATTCAAATGGTCCTCGTAAAACGGTGAACTCACAACCCAAATACGCAGTCGTGCGTAGGGTGCACACTCCTATTAATGCACTCCTGGTAGTACTTAAGTGTATAAAAGTTCCGTGTCACAAAAAGGGGTCAGGGTGAACCTTGAGCACTTTGCTTTCTGAAAGACAAATGATCGTGTTATAAAAACAAGCACTCTTTGATACAATCTCCGATCAATCTCTGAAAGCGCATTCATTTTCTATGTAACTTGAAGCTTACTGTGTTATTGGTGATTAGATTAATTTTTTTCGCTGTCAGCGATCATATAGCAACTAGTTAATTGCTGATCGTTTGGAGCAATTATGTTGGATCAAATCAAATGTTTGGACGGAGAAACTTTGCATGTGGCCTCAGAGCCGCCATGTTGGTGTACAATGAAAAACAGAGTTGTAACTTTGTACCAAACCCTTTTCACGTTGTCAATGATTGAGTGCAAACCAAGAATTCAGAGATACCTGATAAGGTGGAGCTCTGCGATAAAATATTATCACCATTTTTACCCCAGCAGAGGTCTATTTCAATACGTAGAACCAAAAACAAATCTAGTAAACAGGAAACACTATTGCTACTTTGTACTTGGGTTCAAGTACTGCTTTTATTAGGTTATCATTCTTTCGCTAACGTGATACTAACAATCACACGACACAAAATACTTCAAACGTAGCCCTGACTGCGTTCCCAATCTTGGCCCTATAATTACTAGACCAACCCTAAAGCCGGTTTTCTGCTAGGCGAATTTTTCGCGGTGAAAAAGTAGGAACTGTTCGAACTCACTTTTTCGTCGAAGAGAAAAGAACCGGTGTTGTGTGATGGAATTAAACTGCGCATGTCTGTAATCGAAAGAAATCGCTTAGCGCGAAAAAACTCGCCAAGTGGAAAGCCGGCTTTAGTACTTTAGCAGACAACTTTCAAATAGAAGAAAAGTTAGAAAGTGTGCCTGTAATTTTGAGTATTTTTAACTGACTTTGAGTTGTTAATGATCATGACATCATTATTCGCTTTTAAATGGTGACGTTGACCACGTTTTGTTTGATCGCCTCTTAGTAGCTCGAGACTGCATGCTGCAAGGAGTGGGTTTACCATTATTTACGTATTCCCGATTCAGAAACAAAACATCTTCATGATTTCTATAATTGCACCAATTTCCTTGCGGACTACAAGCAGTCCTTGTTTTTGCTTAAGTTTGTCGAGTTGCAACTGAAAAGAAATCACGACCTAATCAAGTGCGGTGATCAGCGTTGCGTGACAATTGTTTTTGCAATTATTCATGAGAGGGGGGTCATTACATTGCACCCGCGAACACCTGCCTTTGAGGGAAAAAATTAGTTTTTCACCAAAATAAAAGTGTTTTTAGGTTGCAAAAACTTGGTTACTCCCGTTCGCCTCAAAGATTTGGACTATTGATTTTCAGTTCGACTGATTGCGCACGATTTGCCTGGTGATCGAACTCACCACCAAATTCGGACTATGTTCGATACGACTGAAAATTGTTCGTTTTGGCGTTGCCGGACTAGACTAGACCACCTCTAGGGATTTTTCTTTCATTTAAAGAAAAAAGTAAACGTGGTCAAGCAATTTTTAAGTGCCTTACGTCACCTCATAGCGTTCTGTAAAGTGAGAGCAATATATTACATCAGAAGCCCGGTAAGACTAGAGCTTCTGAAAATAACAAGTGAAAAGAAAGCCGGAAAATGAAGTGTCACTTTCAGACAATCATTTACCAATATCAATACAGGCAATAGTAATTAAACATCAGTGTGACGTGTCATAATTAAAGTTTAAGCTCCGAAATTTTAGTATGGAAACTATTAAGGAGGGCTCTGTTCTCCTCCGATTTTATCACTCGTAATGAAAAATATTCGGTTGGATTTTTTTTCATTTAAAAAATAAAAAAGTATACATGATACAATAATTTTGAAGTGCTTTGTCTCACATCAAAAAGCAATATATAATAATAAGCTGTAAGAAAGCCGGAAAGTGTAATGACAAATATCCTGATGCAAATATACTTCACCCAAAGTAACTTCAGAACATTGTGACATAATTGAATTTTTTATAAAGCTCCGTAGTTGTAGCATGGACACTATGAGTAAAAAGTTAAATTGAAAAATCTTAAAAACTCTCTCTTTTACTATAATCTCTTGTATAACTAGCTCTATTTTTATCTTTTACTTCAATTTTTCTCGATTAGGCTCAATTATCTTTGGATTGAAGTTATTTCTGAAGTGATCTTTACTGTTATAAATAAGTAAACAACCTGGAAGTAAATGATGACTTCATGAGTGGTTGAAAAATATAACGACGGTTGGTGAAGCGTGTAAATTTAATCAAACAAGCCCGTCGATTTCACACCTATCAAAATTGTTTTTACTTGTACTAAGTAGAGCAACGTTTTCTCTCTCCCCCCTGATCGGCCACAGACAGTCATTTTGGTATTTCAAACTTTTAATTGTTTTTAAAAGTATCCGCAACAGAAGGAAGAAAAGTCCGACGCTTCCAATGGGTAGTCTTCTTGATTCTGCTTCAAAGGTTGCATCATTTGCAAAGATGTGGTGCAATGATTTGCTTTTCGTAATCATTTATCAATATCGAAGATAGATATGATATTTAAAAAAAAAAATAAAGTTCCGAGTGTTTGTTTCATGACAGCTATGGTTATTTTTGTGCGTGACAGTAAGGTAAATAATGACGTAGTTTTCTATTAGCCAAATATGGTAATACAGCCGCCATTTTGAACCCTTACATTCCCATATTTTGATCATATTGCACTGTCTGTAAGTCTTGTTACTTACTTGTCAGAGACAAGGTAAGTGCAACTCTATCAGTTCCACTATTTTTCGAAAGCAAACGATTTTTTTAAAATTCTTTTTTGTAGCGGTGCGCTTGAAGTTTATCTTCGCGCCATGAATCATGATTGACCCACAATTCAAGTGACTACCTATATTCGCCTTTGGATTTGTGCATTTATTATGTCAGGTTGGCACGTGCAAACCTTTTCTTTAGTTTATTAATCCCAGAAGTAAGTACCACAAACTAACTCTAACTTTTTGGGTTCCACGATTTTGAAAAAGGGCGATTTCGCGCTAGGAGCTCACGAAGAGTTCTGGTAACGCTATTTCAGTATTTGAAAAAGGGATGTGAAAACATTTCAAGTTGAACGCCGGAGAATGTTTTCTGATTCGCGTGATTGGGTCTGACAAGTGGTTTTTGCCGTCATAAAAAGCTGTACACAATGACATAAATAGAGAACCCGCATGAATGTGTTTTATTTGAAATATACTTCATTTGGTACCACGCTGTTTAGAATCTGTTGAGTGTTGTGGAAGTGGAATTAACTCCACACTGATTTGACCGGGGACTAGAACATTTACGTTACATGAGTACGTTTAGCAGATATAGATACTGTGCATTGAATCATTTTACATATGTCGTTTTCAGAATCGAAACGCTACAGTTTTGTTGATCCAATAAACGATCGATACCGTGAAACACCGGAGAATTCGCCTATGGAAGGTTCGTATCGCAAGAGCGGCGACGATTTGCCTGTAGAGGCGGTTGATGCGAATGTTGCCGCCGTTAATGGCGATCTCTCGAAAGACCCTGCGATGAATGGACCAGATGACGTGAAGTTTGCACCAGAGAAGAAGGAAAAAGTCCAGGGTAGTGAAATTGAGAAGGAAGGAGACAAGAAAGACGGTATCAATGGAGGGGATGGGTAAGCCAGTCACAATCTGTCAATCTAAAGTTATGTACATGTTATATGTGAATTGTGTTAATGGCAGATACGTACAAAATGAAGAACTTGCAACGAAGTTGAAGATTTTGGGGACTTGTAAGATTGATTGAAATGTTGCATCACTCGAATTTTGCAACAGATCGTATTACTTTGATGTGTTAATAATAAGTTGCGGTCGACGTTTTCAGGAAATGGGTTTTAAAATTATATCGGGTCACCAGTGCATGAAATCCTTTTAATTAATGTGATAAAAGGTTGGTTACGTAACCTAAATGAAAATCAGACAAACAGTTTTAATTGAATGCTGGCATGTATCAGGGCTAGATTCAGAAACG
>JAOBRG010348531.1:0-13688 GCA_027574985.1 Umimayanthus nakama | reverse complement strand
AAAGGGGGGGGGGGGGGGGTTCTCGCAAGAGAGACGTGGAAAAAACCAATATGTGACGCTGTAACTTAGAATTCAACTCACTGGCACGTTTTTTGATACGCCTGTTCACTGTTCGTTCAGTATTCTCAAACCATTTCCGTGATGTTTTGAGAATCCGACAAAACATTTCTTGATCGCAAATTAATAAACACCAGCCAACGTTCAATCAAATGATCGACCTGATCTGATACACTACAGCTTTCCATGAAGCCTCCATTTCATGAAAGTTTCAGGAAAAACTGAAAGTGGAATTTGAGGAAAACTATTATCCCACAAACAAACCTAACCCCATAACATTCATTAGTTTTGATACCACTGACAGAAAACATGCAGACACTTATAAATTTAGACTACGAGCAGTTACTATTTTTCTTTTTGTCCCTCTTCTCTTTTTTTCCTTGTCCCGCTTTCTGCATGCTGGCTTTCGTTCTACTGCAAATTAAAACTGTACAGACTCCTATATGTTTCTGACAGTCGACGAACTCAAGAGGAAAATAGGGACTGCTCGTTTCTATTTTTTTTTAAGATTTTCGCGCGAGCAGAGCGGAACAGATTCAAAGCCACACAAACTAACAATTGACAAGACAAAGGTCTTTATTATCGATTTCACTGGAGGGTTGTTGACAGCCACATTGATTTTGATTTGGAAGTTATACACAGGTTCCTTTGTCTCCTTCAGTACCATTGATGAAAGGTAATAAGTTAATACCGCTTTGATGGCTTTTTTAAACAGAACGTCCAAGCTACTAGACCACAAACTGTGTCTTCACGGGCATAGAATGTTTTATGAAATAAGCGCACAAAAATATTATTAATATTAATATTATTAAGGGTATTATTACTATAATTTCTTTCGGAGGAGCATATTAATTCGCGTGGCATTCGTCACCAAGCTTGCTGCAGCTAAATTCCCTAGGCCCAGTCCTGCTCAAATGAGGACATTTAAGAAATAAATATTGCTAACTTTCAAACCGGCTGAAAGAACCAACAAGTAAACCATTTCTTTTCTGGTTGATTGAAAAGTTCTGAAAGTGAAGAGCTGAGGATTTTCAAAAACAAAGTTATTGATGTTCAAAAAGGAAGCCGAGAAACCGCACTTCTTAAATAATACGTTTGTGTACAGCGTTTCTTGAACATGGTAGCACCAACAGCTCAAATCAAGTTACAGCAGCCAGACAGGCTTATCGAACTTCTTTGTGCCTGTCGAGGTACCGGCCAACTGCCAACCGGACGGGGTTGGGTAAGGTCAACTTGTATTGAGCTTGACTCCGTGTAACATCGAGCACACTTGTGACATGATACAACTGCATTCGCAAGTATCTTCCTCCGAGGGCCTCTCATACTCAGGATGTCTTTCTTTTCTTCATCTTCTTCGTCAAGCTCTCTCCTGAAGCACTGCCTTTCTCCTCGCCTTTATTTCTCTTGTTGTTTTCACTATCTTTGTCATTGTGTTCATCTTTGCTCGTACTGCTTGTTCCCTTCCACAGCTTGGCCGACAATTCGTGTCCAGTCCCTCTCAGGCGCTTCACCTTATGGACAGGGTGATTTTCCGAAACAGAACCCTTAACAAAATTAAAAGATTGTTTTAAAATTATAAACTGTGGGGTTTTCAAATTCAAGTTCTCAAATAACCGCCTGTGTTCTAATTGTGAAACAACAGCTTTGGGGGGGGGGGATATCGTAAAATCTTGTCCCTTCATAAGTTCCTGGTTAGAACTGACTCAAGTACTTAAAATCGCCATCAGCCAAACTACTTAGTAGCATTTTTTCTTAAATTAATTATAATATACACTACCGTAGTCATGAGCTAATGGCAGTTACGATGTTAACGTATACATGTACTACAGAACACCTACTAAATAGTATCTGTGTGTGGGAATAGTTAGAGAAATGATTGGTTTTAATGGAATGCTTCCTCATTGTAAGCCCATCTTCTCTCACCACCAACACCCTTCCAACAATATGCCCTCTAATAAACACTTTTCTAACTCAAACAGGCCCAAGGTTTTACGGCCATGAACGCAAAAAGGACTTGTTTGTTGAATTTTTACGTTTTCATTCATGCTTAACCTGCTCTAGAATGCAGGAAGGGGAAGTTTCAACTGAAATCAAATTCGATACCGTGTGACAAAGGAGGTGAAAAGGCCTTAAGGTAAAACAGCAAACTGGGGTTATAAATCAGTTTTTTACTTTGGATTATCTTGGGCCAGGGGGTTTGAAAGGAACGACAGTGCCTGAAAGGATATTTGGAGTAAACATGTATACCCGTAGTTACTTAGTTACTATCTCATGAAACTGTTCTTAATAAGGTATTTCAAGTAGATTCCTTTGATACCAACCATTACAGCGAACTGCGACTTTGCATCTTTGGCTTTTCCATAGGTCAGCTTATCCGGGGACAATTCTACAAAGAATAACGATACGCAACGCAGTTACGTGACAATGTCGACGCCTTTAAATGTCTTGCTACAATGCGTTTTTCAAAACAAATTAAATTGAAATTTTGAAACATGTTTTAAAACACTTGTTTTCAAGACAAACTGCATTTTTTCGAGCACTCGAAGGTGAAAGGGACCAAGAAAACACTGGAAGGGACGAGAGCGATAAGAAGATTTCTCACAAAAAGTACTGTCCCTCCAAATCTACCCCTACAGACGTACCAGTAGATGTTCCTGGACTTGTGTCTACAAAGAAATCGTCGTCGTCCACAGTGTTCTGTGGTGGTTCATCAACAGCTGTAAACAAATGACCGAAACAAAATTTTCCAACAATCAGTTGTGAGTTTTGTTCAAAACAAAACAAAGATTTATGCATTTTTTCTCTAAAGTGAGCAAATAAAACTGACAAATATATACTTTTAAAAAAACTTCAAGGGAAACGGATTGAAAAAATTCAGTCAAGTTATGAGAAGTCACAGTAGCATGAATAAAATACTATATAGGAAGAAGGCAGAACAAGATAACGGAAGTTGAGTAGCAAGAAAATAGTTAACGGGAGAAAGAATTTAATTTAAGTTTGCAAGAGCAAAGTACGTAAGCAGACAAGGCTTCAGGGATGCAGAACACAAAACGCACCACAACTACAACACTGGTCTGTACAATGTCAACCATACAGTACGACAACACACTGAAACCGGGGGGGGGGGTATTTCCTAATATAGGTCTACTGGGGATGTGCCACTGGATGGAGTCGCACTTTCACAACCGGGTTGACTATGTTGGGGTAACATTTTCAGTAGAGTTACTAGAATAGGGTCGCAATTTTTCGGGATTTCTGGAATGAGCAAATTCTGCTAAGCAGGGATTTAAAAATAGGAAGATTCACAGTTAAAAATGATTCCTGTTGTTGTTTTAGTATTTAACAGTCGGCTCGCATTAAATTCTCTTCTTGAAGTCACGGTGAAGTTTGCCCAAAAATGACTAAGATGGGGTCTTTACATGTATAGTTGGCCATAAAATAGACTATAATGGGGTAGGGGTTCTGAGAGGACAGCGGCACATATCCAGCAAATCTTGACCCAAGCAACCCCCGGGACGCTTAATGCACTAGTTGCGACGTTCATCCTAAACACTTTGCACTATTGGAAAAGAACGCTACTAGTTTTCAAAGTTGGTTCTTTCTAGAAACCTTGCATTCTTGAAACACTTGATAAGAAAGCAGAATTTTCACGACTTCACTTGTCTCTCCAAAGATCCCTGCTACATGTAGGTCCTGACTGATGCACTTTAAAAAGCTCAAAGGACTAATTTGCATCACAACAAAGAACACTTACAGTATGGTCTTTAATGATTTGAAAAAGTTTAGTTTTTTATACATATTCTATAGAAATATGCAGCTTTCCAAATCAGTCTTAGACCAACCTATCTTTGAATACAACAATATTATTTTATAGAACACATGAGGTTTGAATATTTAAACAGTTCGCAAACGCGACACAGTTACACACCTCTTGGTTCCTGACTAGTAGCTGCCATCTTGAGGCGAGTAGTGTCCTTTCTTCCATGGGGAGATTTCTTCTTCTTGTTGTCAGGTGAGGCAAACATGCTATCACATGCATCTGGAATTTCATTCCTTTCGATCTTTCCTTTTATCATCTCAAAGATTTCCTCTGAAGAAAACTTCATCTAATCAGTCATCATAATATAATAACGGTTGTCAAATCATGTAATACTATGTAATTTGCAAAAATATGATCTCAATACATGTAGTACTCATACTATTATAAATGCAAAAACATGAGTGTCTGGACAGTTAACATAGTTTTAAAAATCCTACTTGAACTGCAAGCATAAAGCAAGTTCTATATGCAGCTGTTTCAATCATGCTAAACCTCGCTTAACACCTCTCCCTTTAAAAAGAACAACTTTTCAAATAATCGATAAAAAGAGCAACACAGAGCAGTAATACAGTACAAATTGAACAACACGAAGACAACAGCATCAGTATCTGCAACAGTTTCCAGTTAACAGCAAGTATACACTGCATAGTACAATGTAGCATAAACAACTATAAGCAGCAACATGCAGGAACAAAAACAACAAGAACCCAGGTGAGGGTAGGGGGGTGGGGGTAGAGGTGTTACTACCAATATTTTGATTGGGGATGTACTACCCAAGGTTTGAAGAGACAAAGAGAACTTTATCAGTCTCTGGTTTGCAAGTCCTTACTCTAATCAATCAGGTACCCCTTACCCCAGCACCCCCTCAAAATCCCCTACCCCCTACTCCCTCCCCCATTCCTGAAATGGCAACAATCTACAAAAATTTTAACTTGAATAATGACCAATTCTATCTCAATCTATAGAATTTTTAACTGTACCTTGCTTCTGAACAATTGCAGGGTTGTTGTATGGCACAGGAGGGTACAGAGAAATGTACTTGGTATCATGAGGGAAGTACTACAGGCAATTGAAAGAAGGTCAAAATGTTATTATTAATTGTTTCAAGTTATATTTACAGACAGGTCAGTGTCATTTGATAAAAAATGGCAACTGATCTACATGTATTAGCATTGGTTTCACTACAATAAAGTATATATTATTCAGATAGCTAGTGTACACTAAAATTGTACATGCACACAAGCACTACTGCACTGGAAATTACATTTTCAAAGACTTTCTGACTTAAGTGTGCATTATTTATCTCTGGTTTATAACTAACTGCAATTATTTCAAAACCACTGAAGCTTGAAAATCTTAATCCTATTTCCTTTCTTAAATTTTTTGTTCTCAATAGTTTGCAGTATTGACCCAGTGTATGCTCTTTATTTCATATGCAGGAATACTGTTAACACTATATTTATAATAATTATTATGTTTGCAAATTGTACATAAAATGTTCCTTTCATTTGTGACACTTGTAACTATTTTGAAAACTGTACAAAACAAATAAATGAAAAAATTTAAAGAGAACTTGCTCAAATTGGAACATTCATGTTAAAACAAACTGCAAAGTATGAAGCCGTAGCATTTGTTTAGTCCTGCTCAAGCATCCATGTCTATTTTTTACTTGTATACAGCATCATTTTATTTTTCTTAGAAACAGATAATTTTAAAAAATTGCGAACTCTGGTCAAAATAAAGGTCCAAACTATATGGTTGAAGTTATGTAGTCAGATCAATTGTTAACATTTTGAAAACCATTTTCTAAAAAATTATAACAGTTTGTGTTTCTTATGTTTCCAGTTTTAGAAACATGCTGTATAATGCAGCAGAATACTATAATGTAGAGCTGACACTGAGAAAACTTCCCTTGTTTTCTCTCACATTTCATTGTGTCACAGCATGTTTCAAGGGTTGGATAGAAACAGGTGCGATGCTGAGTATTAATTTTTATTCCTTTAATACAATTGCAAATTTAACTGTCAAGAGAAATGGGGGCATTCATAGGAGTCCAATAAAATGCGTTGCATGACCAAATTGATACAACATGTAACATTTTACAAAATACATTTGTACAGTAACTGTAAGGTACTTCAGTTCTCAAGCTTGAACAGGACTGGTGCTTTCATGGCTGCACTTACTGTAACATAATTCCACTGATCTTTCACCACTTGAAGTTTGCTTTCTATTTTTTGCCTGCAAATTTCTCACAGTTACTTTAAACTCTAATCTCAAGATACCGGTACACTGTTTCAGCAGCGTATACTAAAAACTAATGTTTGACATACACAATGGTTACAGATTTAAATAATGAGGTTGGCCAAGGAAAACCTGGGTGGAGGTCACCAAGAGTGACCCCAGAGAGTACGAGCTCAACACTCAGATGCCCTTGAGAGGGAACAGTGTAAGAGCATCGATAGAAGTGTAACCATGCAGTGAGGCATCCACCATTAGGTAGATAGCACAATGTAAATGTGTGGATATGATGATGAAGATGATAATGAAGTTTGAGGTCATTTAAAACATTCTGTAAAACCATAAAAAAAAAAAGTTATGAAATGAAAACAGTTAACTGCATAATTCTCACAGGCAAACCCCAGCAATAATTTTTAAACTAATTTTCTTAATTCACAAAGAGGGATCTAAAAGTGTCAGAACAGCAGATCAACATGTACATAGCAAATCAATATCTGATATTCATTAGAACTTACTCGGTGGGTAATTCAGGTTTATGCAATTTTAAGGGGTTTTTTTGTACATCAAATATCTGTTTCACTAATAAATCTCTTAAAAGATTGTTCAAAACTACACTAACTACAGGCGTCTTACCTCTCACTGTCTGCGCAAGACTTAAGTTCACTCTGACAAGCTTTGTACTTTCGTGTGATCTTTCTTTTCTCTGAAAGTGTAAAACATTAATTACCACTTGATACAATATTTTAGTAGCAAGTTTCTACAAGATTATAGAATATTTATTTTATTCAGTTAATGACTGCAACATATACAACTGAAAAACCTCCAAAAAGACTGTTCAACCACGATGATCCCAATTTCGTCAAAATAATCCCAATTTTGCTTCAAAGTTCTGAATACCGACTTATATGTGATCAGATAAGGAAAAATCTTGATTTTTCCATTCGTGTTGTGATGTTTTCCATCAAATTATCATAAAAGACAAAGAATTACAGAAGACTTGGCTCTGATGTCCTGAAAAACTGACAAAAGTGCAAGAAATATAAAAATACTGTAAAATCAAGTACATTTTGTTTTAAGTTTCAAATTACTAAAGATTTTTGACAGAAATTAAAATTAATGTGCTAGTGTAAGTTCACCATAAACAGCATTTCAGAGCCTCTAGATTTAAAAATTTCTTTTTTGGGGGGGGATGGGGAATACCCCTGACCCCCCTCCCCCTAGCAAAAGGTGCCTTTGGCACTTAACTGAGATAATACCCGTATCTCTCAGAAAGTTTTATCCCAATTTGAAGCCCTTTGGAGGTAACTGGCAATCTGCCAAAAAAGTCTACATGTACAAATGAACTACAAATTTCACTAAAATAATTTCATGATCGTAATACTATTACTGACAGTTTATATTAGTTTAAGTACCAAACTTCTTATCTAACGTCCAATTAGATTGTTTCATTTCCTGTTTTTTAAATACAATTTTAATTTTTGAAATATCCCAGAAATAAAAGCTAAATATTACATAATTTTTTAGTTTTGAAACTTGTGTCTGAAGACCAGTGGGCCAATTGTATGGCATAGTTTAGTATTATTTTTTAAAGTCTTTAGTTAGTATTGATATATTTTAAAAGTCAGTTCACTTTCAGTCTTGTACATGTATGTTTAGCTTGCACATACACTTGGCAATTATCCCTGATTGTGAAAATCAATACTGTAAGTGACAAATGTGTTGGATGATGTATGTCTTGCAAAAGTGAAACTATATGTACGTCTTGCTTTCTCCAGGCTGCTCATCTAAAAATATAGCTCTGTCTGTCAGTAATTATCAATTCCATGCAAACTACCAGAAGCATCTGCAAATGTACACACTTTAAATTTGAGAAAGAGTTCATTAACATTTTATTATTTTGATAACCAAATTGTTCATTTTTGGCTTAAAAGTTTTTAAAAAATAAATAGTAAACTAAATTTATTTAGTCTGGCCTCAAAAGCAGATTTAAGAAGCATGGCCAAAGGGGACACCCCACTTTCATTGACATTCAGATAGAGATGCCCCTTTCTGGCCACTGACTTTCGAGATTTTCTTGTTCTGCTCTCAATTTCCTGAATTTGTTGATTTGTACACGCTACATAGTTATATAATTGAATGATATTCAACAGCTATTCTCTGAAATCAAGGTGAATAGTCCCAGAATATTCACTGACATGCAAAGCATGGAGGTGATTATTCTAAAAGCCAGTATTTAACAAGATTGAAGAGAATAATAATTAAATTTGTATTAGCATATACAAACTCTGTGACAACACAGCACATTTGAGAAAAATAGGCAAGAATTTTGAGTTCGATCTCTTTATATTTCTCCAAACATATCAACATTAATGGCCATGTGGTCACTGCACAGTTGGCTGCCTCATTTCCATGCATGGAACTTACAGTTAGCACAAAGATTGGGGGCTCTGCAAATGAGCTTCTTCAGACATAAGATTTCGTAAACATTTGCGATCCTCAACAATGTCTGTTAAAGTTGACTGGACAAAACTGTTGTTATAAGTCATTAATACCTTGAAGTATCCGTGAAGGCAGTTGCAGTTTATTTGAAACAGAAATTGAATGAACTGAGTCTGTGAAGTTTCCTTCGGAAATCATGCCATGTGTTTGCTGTTGGAGTGGTGGAAATCACAATCATTTTAAAGAGAGATAGAGACAATCAAATTTTCTCGGAGACATTTTGCTCAATGGAAGTTCAGACTTGAAATGGAATCATGGAAGGAAAAAAGCATCAGCGAAGCTTGGCAGTCAGGACTAAAGACACTCGACATGTGAGCGAATTGTTTGAATTGCGTTTTAAAACAGTAAGGCTCTACTCTGAGAACAAAGTATTTCATTGGTCATTTAACAATAACACTAACAATAACTGACACTTTTTAACAATACGCTATTGTATGTTCTTTACGGATGGTCAGTTTAAGTATAAAAGTTTTGGTTATTTTTATTGTGTTTTTATCCAATTGGATCTTTCGTTCTCAGAGTAGAGGGCGACTCTTTTAAAATGTTTTTAATCTCTGAAAGCGTTCATTCCTAATTTTGTATCTTTCTTTGTGTAGTTAGAAAATGTAATATCTTGCAACTGCGAGACATTGCTCTTGAAATACCAACATCACCAAGTTTGTATAATTTTTTTATGCTAATACTAAATTTACAAGCAACAGCTAGAGAGAACTGCATTAATCTTCGAATATATCATGAATATATATTTATCAGTTTCATGCTAAAATTTAATAAAGAAATGCAGGATTTCTGTAACTCCATGGCTGAAACTACAGAAACTGAACTTCTCAGCCAAAAATCTTAATTCTATATGGCTAATTGAACTCTTCAGGTGTGTGCCAAAAAACTATTCTTTAGATTTTGCAGCTATAGGGTATTTTTGAAACTTATAAACTTCTGGTAAAACTTAAATACCTGTATTAATATTTATAAGTTACTTAAATCAACAATTAAAACTATGCAACAAAATTCAACCAACTCACATAATTCCAGTCAAGAATACCTTGAACATATTATACATGTACATTCAATAAGTACATGTATGTTCAACTTTGGAAAATTGAAAATAATTCTACAGAAATTTCTCTCACCTTTTTAAGACAGAAGTATCGGTAATAATTCATAATTTACAGACTTTACAAAATTAGCTACCAGTTGGAGAAAAACATTGCTCATTTATAAAGAGAATTTCAATTTTTGCAAAAAAAGTTACTTTGAAGTCAGTGCTCACATCTTACCAAAGAACTTCACCATCTTGTATTTCTTGGCCAGCTTTCGTTCTTTGTCATCTTCTGCTTTCTCCTTCACACTCTGCTGCAACAGGTCTAACATTCTCTCTTGGGCCACACGGACAGTAGCTGGGATATCAGGCTGCCGAACAACACATGTAATTAGTAATACATGTACTTGTCCCATTTATTCCATTCCCTGGGACACTATCAGTGTGAAAGAGAGCAAGGCCATATTGTCTAGGCTGCATAAGGCCTCCATATACACCAATGCTCGAGCAAGCACCCTGGAGAGCTTATGAGCTCTAGTCTTATTGTTTTTTATTTTATCTACCATACCTGGTCAGTGAAAAAATAACAAAATAATGAAATAAGGAAAAAGAACAATAACAGAAAGAGTAATTACAATGATGCAAGAAAAAATATACAATAATAAAATAATAATAGACACACACACAAAATGCATTAACTATAAAAATGCTTCGTCAACCATTTCGATTGCTAGACAGTCCAGTTCCTTTCTTGTTTTTGGAAAGAAAGCCCTTTTGTGAAAGTTAAATTGGGAGTTTGGCACCCTGTAGATATGTCTTTGACAGTGCCTACTGGGCGGTGCACTAGCACATGCAAGAAATTCACTGCAATCAATTTCTAATGATTTCTATTACAGTGACGACTGGCTGTCTTCAATGTTGGGAGGGGTGATCAATTAGGTCCCACTGGTCAAAGACTGTCCATCTTTGATCTTAAGCCAGGCAGCCCAATGCTGCAATTGGCCCACAATGAACCGCTTCTGTAGCTTATATCTAAAGCTTCAACAAGCGGATCAATAACAATACACCAGACAAGTTACATGAAAACAAAATAAAGTCTTGCAAGCTGGAATGTGTCAGATGATCTCCAGCAACTGCAGAACAAAAAAACACACAGTCTTCAGTCAGTCACTCATATTGTTCCAAACGAACTAGACTGGTAGTTGGTAGATTCTGTATCACTGTATTTTAAAAACCAAGTTGACTATTTAAAATCTTACAAAATTTGGATATAAAAAAAGAAGAAATCCAGTCAAGTGGTTCTACAGTGCAAACGGTTGCGTTTAATACTGATATTTGAGCAATTCAAGAAAGTTGCATACAAACAACACACTATGTCTATGTTGTTACACGTGCACTGTACAAATAATGTCACACCTGTTGAAGGAGTCTTCGTACATCTCGTATTTTCTGCCGCAAAGACTTCGATTTTTTGCGTGGTTTTCGTTCTTTATCACGACTGTTGGTAGATTGATACCTATGACCTTTGCTTGGAGCCATAACTCCAGCATTTAAATATCTTTAACCACAAACAGCAACTAAAGAGCTATACTGATTATATGTCTTGAATCGCCATGACAAGTCACATTAATGTGCCTTCGATACTTGTGTACAGCAGTGTTCGTTACAGCCTCGGTTTGAAAACGAACGTGTTCTGGGAAAGCCGGAAGCGCAATTCCTGGAACTGCTTCACTTTCGAACAGTTTTGCAGGGACAGGGAATTTCCCAGAATTTTCCCAACATTTTAGAATTAGCATTTGTGTCATCGAAAGTGAAAGGAAAGAGCCCACTTAGTTTCAAATCAGTTGGGAGTATGGTACAGACTCTTCACGGCAAAGATTTGCGTGCGTACGGATTTCTGGAGTGGAGTTAAAAATTCAAACGAAAAATTGACAAGAAACGGTTCATGTCGATTTCAGTGGCGATTTGATGATTAATACAACATCGACCTGGTTTGAAAACGTGTGACCTGAAGAAAGATTGTTCTTTCTCCCGTGATAGCACTTTCTGAAAGGTAAATTGTATTTCCACTTTCTTTGCTGGTCAGTCATATTCTCTTGCGCTCTGAAGAGCCGGTGAAGAGCGAAGGGTTGGGGTAAAGGTCTGTGCAAACGGTGGTTGCAGGAATACTAAAACATTACGTTTTCTTTTACAGGGAATGCCATTTTAGATTTCATGAGCCTGAATAATACATACATACGGCAATGCTAGAAATGGTCGTAGTGTCGTTTCAGGAACGTTACATTGTATAACATGCAGATTTTGACTCAGTTTAATGATCGTTAATGAATTTTAACGTATACCATTTCAACCCGGTCAGCTACGGGATGTGACTTGATTTGAAAAACGATAAGTTGCAAACAGAGCTTGTTCTAAACTCTTAGTTGCCGGATCAAAAGTGTTGTTCAGCGTTCTTTTAAATATATAAATACGCGGCAAAAATTTAGTATGTGCATGTAGAATAATGTACAAAATGTCTCTTATCGAGAGAAGCCGTACGCATCAACATTCCAGACTCAACTGGACTAAAATCTCGGGCATAAAATCTGTATCATGCAAAATAAACTCCGTTGGTTGTAAACATGTGTAAGTTATAAATTAATTACGTTTGTGGATTTAGGAAGGTAAGGTTTTAAATAGAATATTTCCGATTGACTGCGCTCAAACATGATTGTTTTAAAATGCTTTATATTTGATGTCCAAGAACACAACTTTTTAATGCAGTCTGGCCAACGGGCTGATAGCTTTCTCTGTTTTGAAGGCCAAGATCAACCTCTAAATAGCTTTTGCAACAGAAGATGGAGTACACGAATTTCGACTGTTTCAAATAATATATAACTTGTGTGTGATAAATAAATATATCCAATAGCTCAATAATGTTAGCATGTGTTTGTTTTCGATCTCATTTTAAAACAAAGTTGCGTTTCTTTACTAGTGTTCTGTCATGAAATCAGGAGGCCAAGAAGTGAAAGTTCATCGTATTTAGATTCTTAAACTAAAATTGTTTTCATTTTCATAGAACGTCTTGTGTTACTATCTTGTCTAGTAAGAAATTTTTGTACTTAGAACACGGGTTTGACCGTTTACCCTTTAGACTTCATCGTAGGTCTTATTTTTGTTAAGATTTGTTTGGAGAACCCCTCACAAAAACTTTGTGAAGCTTAAAACGCTGTGTTTACATTGTGTGCAATTCAATTCCAGCCGCGAGCACCCCCCCCTGAGCATTTGGCAGTTGAAGGTGCATTTGCAAACAACACAAAACTTACTTCACAATGTTCATCCTGCCGAAATTTCGGACGGCGCTCAGAAACAGAGTCGAGGGTTTCAAACACCGTCATTTTTAATTAAGAGGGCGTTTATCGACTAGAAAAGACCTACGTTTAAAGCAATAAAACCATTTGCTTTTTTATCCTTGCTCGGTCGGAGTGCAGCTCTATTGAGCTGGAACAGTTATGTTTACTAAAAAAAATTTTTTTGTATATTGAACGGATGGATCGGGGGGCCGGGTATTTGACCACCATACTAGGAACGGGAGGCGGGACATTTTTCAACAAGTATTACCCGCCCTGCCCGCAGGGCCGGGCAATTGACCAATTTTTTCAAATGCCCATGCCCCATGTTCACAGCTGGAATTAACTCGCATAATATTCCGACGTAAAAATCTGATGGCCCATTCATTTAGCTCGATTGGATTTCTGTTTCGAAATGGCTTTGCTCTTTCTATACCGCAAACAATACCCTGCCAATATCTACTTAGGGCCCGATTACATGACGAATTTCCAGCCCGGGCTGAGTTTTGTTTCTGATTATATGATGAAACTCAGCCCGGGCTGAGATTCAAACCTTTACGCGAGGTTCTACAATCACAACAAACCAAACGGTGCGTAGAAGGCTCTTGCTTTTGAAAACAAGTGCCTTCATTCTTTCCCAGTTGGGGCTACTTCTAGCACTAAATTTTCAGCTTTTTGGGATAGTTTTGGTCCATCAAATGACTGA
>JAOBRG010348520.1:0-13689 GCA_027574985.1 Umimayanthus nakama | reverse complement strand
TCTACACCGGTGATGGGGTGACCAGCTGCAGTAAGTGGAGCTATTAATAACAATTATATTAATAATATGTTAATGATGATAATAATAAATATAATAATACCGTAACAGTTTTTATTACTGATATAGTTGTTGTTAATATTATAACATTGATAAAAATAAAATCAATATTTACAATGAACTTGACTTATATAGAGCTAACTATAAAAATATCAACAGCGCTTAAGGTGATCCACTATACTTGTAACTAAAAAACAAAATTTTGACAAAAAGTATAAAATTTCAAGTTTTTTAATTTTTATCTCATGTGATCTAAACATGTTATTGATAAATATGCTCTTTTTCGAGACTTGGATCCTAGTTATGAAAAAAACGGTTGTAGTCATAATTTTTCTCTTAGCATCGGCCTTAGCAACCATTGTTCAAACCAGAAAAAAAAAACACCTTTCCTTCCTTCAAATTACTGATTGACATTCCCAGTCCCACCATCTCCCGGTTAGAGAATACAATTGTTTTAGTTGCAAAACAAAACCTCCCAAATCTAATTGTACAGAGTCGCTTCCTCAGCTTTCATAAAATAAACTTTAAATGTCATTTTCGGAGCGGAACAGCACATGTTTTGAATAATAGCCACTATAGGTTTTCAAGTTATGTGAGGCTTTGTAGAGAGGTTTCTGATTTGCTGAGCGCAGATTCCTACATGCTGCTGGGAATGTTGTGTGGAAAGAGAGCAGTTCAAAAATAAAGTTTTCTTTTTTTCTCTTAATTTTCTAACTTTGATCGGGAAGGTTTCGTAAAAATCCAGAACTTCGACGGTTATGACGTGATTATTACGTAATGAGGACGTAATTTGCCAATTAAATTACACCAAATACCATGAACAGTTTCAGAGCTATGGGCTGCATGCACTGTCCGCCCCTTTCTCCGGGCCCAGACACCCAAAAAAAACTCGGGCCGGATAGAGTTAACCCTATCTTACCCGGGGGGGGGGGCGATGGGTCCCCCCATTTGGTTTTTCTTTTGTATCTTTTTTAAAAATAGTTTATTTTTAGGAACTGAAACCTTCCGACTTTTCCTTAAATTTTATGGGGAATCTTTTGGCATCAAGTTTGAGTTGGTACACTTTCGCTCGTTGCCATGGTAACAGCAAACTCAGATGCTAATCTTTGCTATTTTTGTTAAAAAACTTTTATTAAATGTTCCTCAATTTAGTGCCTGTAAAACTAAATTTATGAAACTGAAATGTAAATCTTCTGACATATACAAGTCAGTTTTACGGATTGTTTCATAATGCAGCTTAATTTTATGGGAGAGCAATGCATTCTGGGAAATCTTGGATATATGGCTGTTATTTCTTTCCATTTCCAAAAAAGACTTTTTTGATGTTTTACAACAAACAGACTTGATGCGATACATTATTTTTTCGTTGCATTTGATCAATTTTGAAGGGTGTTATAGGCGTTCCTGTTGTCATGGCACCCATTTTTTTGTTTTAGAGTTATGACGTCATCATTACGTCATTCGCAATTTCAACTTTACAAATATATCTTATTAAAGGCTGTTATTGGTCATTTATAATATTAAAGTCGGTTTATGAACTTTTTTTTTCAAAAAGAAAGATTAAGACGTACAATTTGATAGGTTAAAATAAAAAGAATGACTTCATTATGACGTCATAACCAGTTAAGGACTTTAACTTTTTAAGCTAAAGTAGAGCTTGTAAGAGTCATCAATTGTACCAAGTTTGGTTAGTTTAGGGTGAAGCATAAGGGAAATACGGAGGGTGCCCCCCCCAAGGTTCTTCAACGCCAAAAAAAGCCTGGGTAAGATAGGGTTAAACACTTGAATGTTATGTTGTGTTTTGCTGTATGGTATTGTAACGTATTGTATTGTGTTGTATCGCATTGTAACATATCGTAGTGTGTTATATTTAATGTATTGTACTGTGTTGCGCTATATTGTATCACACAGTCTTGTTTCGTTTCGTACTGTTTCGTACTAAGTTGCGTTGCGTTGTATTGCGTTACGTCGTATCGTGTTGTTTTGTGTTTTCTTTGGCTGTATTTCAATGTATCGTATTATGTTGTACTGTGTTGTGTTATGTTACATCTTTTTGTGTTGTACTGTGTTGTACAATGCATTGTATTTTATTGATATGAGTTGTGTTATGCTGAGTTGCGTTGTATTGTATGGCATTGTGCTGTATCGTATCGTCTTGGAATGGTGTTAATTTGTTTTGTGCAATGGATGCTAGAAAAAATGTTTCAAAGTAAAAATACATAGATGACAAGTTCCTAATTAACCATTAATCTGATGTGAAATTTCTTTATCTTACAGTCCTCGGATACTCCCATAAAGGCTGTTTCAAGGATGATAAAACAAGGGCTCTCCCCGAACACCTTGCTAACTTCCCTCAAAATGAGATAATTGCCGAGTGCTACAAAGCCGCCAAAGCCAAAGGTTACAAGGCCTTTGGATGCCAATATAGGACACAGTGTTTCTCCGGTCCAGACGCTCATAATTCTTACAATAGATTGGGTGAGGCTTCAAACTGCCAAGACGGGACAGGGGCAGGGTGGGCTAATGATATTTATTTCATTCTATGAAATACCATTTTTCAAAAGCGGAGCTCGACCTTACCTCTTTTTAAGCATTGAAGAAAAAACTTTTCTGGTTTTTTTTTGGCAATAAAGGGCGTTTTTTTCATTTCGTTGTACTTTCTCCGCACAAGCACCCTATTCAACCTGGAGGAGAACAAGACTGGAAAAATTTTGCCACAGGTGTATCATATGTTGCCGTGGCAACACCGTTTTTGACGCCATGTTTACTCAAACTTTCATTCTTTTACTACTTTTCTCATTTAATTCACAAAATCCTTGAAACAAATGCTAAATATTAGTCTCAAAGGCAATTAAATAATATTCCATGTAAAATAAATTCTGTAACAAGTGACCTGTGACGTCAGATGTATTGCACCTTACAATTTTTAAATCTAAGATGGCGGCCGCGTACTTTGCACTTTGTCAAAATTAAAAGATTTTCTTAGTCAATTTGCTTTTAAAAAAAGGTTGAAAACAGAATTAAATCAGTTTCAGTTACACAATAAGCGTCAAATGCTAGGAATTTGAGTAAGAAATTGAAAGCTACAGTTTAAGATCTAATATAAGGTTTGAACATCAAACCTGCGCTGAAAAAGACTGTAATACTCAATTTCTTCAAAATACTGTTAACTATACTAAAACGGAAGTTTTAGTTACGTTTTGTACCGTTTACTTGTCGACCTTTTAGGTCAAAGACGTCTCTAAACTTTTCTGCTTTGTTTAGGAATATTTTGGTGAAAAACGAAAATTTTGACAGTTATGACGTCATTATGACGTATTGATAACGTCGTATATCAATCAAACTACACCGAATTATTTAGTTTATGATTCTGTACTACCTCACCAAATTTCATTTCATTAACATTTATAGTTTAAGAGTTATGGACCGCGGGTACTTCCCCCCCCCCCCCTTCCCCTCCCCCCAAAACTTAACCACCCTCAAAAAGCCCAGACGGAATATTGTTAAAATCCTGAAAACCACAGTTTCCGGATCATCTTGCAACAGTAATCCGTTTGTGTGTACTGTAAATAATGTTTGAAACCACACGGTTTACATTAGTTTTCCTAACTAGACCCTTTTGTTAAATTATTTCCAATTTCAAAATTTCTTCAGTTACAGCAGGATTTATTTATAACTTTCGAAGTAGGCAGAACTTCTCCTTAAAACTGTGCTTTAGGGGTCAAAGGAACAGAGCTTGTGTGTATGTTTAGTTGTTTTGATTTGAGAAAGCTTTTTGATAGTTGAAAGTATAATACAATAAAATATGCGATGCTTAATTCCTAATATATAAGCGTATAAAAAAACTATATACATGATATAACACTGGTTATAGGGAGAATAGTATTTATATCATTGCCACAGGTTCAAGAAATCTTGCGGCATTTTGTCTGAAGATTAAATTATCGGTGTGTATTAGGTATTGTTTAAGTTGTTTCTTTAACGAATAAAATGGAAGAAATGTAAGTTTATTAGAGCTTGTTTTCATACTTTATAGCCAATATTTCTAAATTAGAAAGTTTCGTAGTTTAGACGTACAATACTGTCTCAAAAAATATCTGCGAAATTGTTACTTTTTGCTAAGGTTTGATGATCAAATAATGTTATTTCACAAAAATTAGGTGCACCAAACTCAAAACAATGTTACTGTTTGTTTTGATTTTTACACCACATAACTCAAACCGCATACACTATTGGCCTTGGGATGTTACAACTTATAGCCAAAGAAAATTTTATCAAAAACGTTTCTCAAACCTTTATGTTATACCTATGGTTTTATCAGTATTTAAGAGCCTCTCTTTTCGAAGGCTAATAATGGCAGGTATAAATTTATAAAACGAATTAGTATTCTACAGGTATACCCCAAACTAGCCAATCAGAATACTTCGGCCGCCAACGGCCGCGCAGACCATAGGTTGTCTGTAGTCTCCTCTTTTCTCTTCTTTTCTTTCCTTCTCCCCTCCCCCCTCTCGCTTTTTTTTTGTCCTCGCCCCACATTTCGCGCGCTCTCTCAACGATCTCCTGGAGGAAAAGGGGAGACTACTCGCATTCTAAACTGGTCAGTTAATTTTTCCTAATATTTTACACGTTAGTCGAATTTAAGTATTCTCATTGTCGTTTCGGTCGAATTTGAACAAAAATTGACAAGTGATTTGCCAGTCTATAAACTAGTTGATGACGTCACTACTACGTCATACCATAGTTACATTGTTTTTTAAACTATCACAAAGTGTCTTTGTGCCTTTTTCATTAAAATATTACCGCGTATGTCGATTTCCCTTTGATTTCATAGGCGAAAGTCTTGAATTGCTAAAAGTACTCAAAAAACAAATGTGGTGACGTCATTATGACGTCACATGCCATAAATGCAAGTTAATACCACATCTGTGTAAAGCTTACGCCACTTATTAGTTGACTAACGTCAGGTTTTCAGTTGCCTCAAGAACCATGAAAAGGGTCTGTTATTTTGTAAGCAAGCAGTTGCACGCGTATTTAGTAATTGCCTCATTCTTATTTGCACTTATCCGGGATATCAGGAGTTTCGCGTGGTTTTTTCCTACACGTGCTCTTTGTTGCTGTCTTACGAGATTTTCGGTTTAATCGGAAGTGTTGGAGAACTTCCAAATTGTGTTTCTTGAAAATATAGCAACTTCTGGGTAAGCAATTCTGTCAAGGCAGTTGTCGCAAACAGCTCGGATATGTCTTACAAGTATTGTTTTTCAGTCTCTTATTAAAACCCGGAACAGAAGAGCTATTTTTATTTGACGGAGAAATTGTGTTCCACAAAACAGTAGAAGCAACTGAGAAGGAGCGATCGTCAGAAGTTTTTGGTCATGTCCTAGGTACCGCCAGCAAGTTGTTTTCTGGGCAGATATTAAGTCAGACAGAAAGCCCGGAGCGAGCCCTTGAGAACCTTGTAGGTTAAAAGCACAATTCTAAAACTTTTTCTGACTACAAAGGGCAACCAGTTAGAGAAAGCAGAGTTGGAGTTGCGTGATCGATTTTTTGTGTTTCCGAGATAGATCTTTTATCAAAACACCTTTCTCACCCCAGGGGCTGATCACATAGACAGTGGCAGCACTAGTCCTGGCTTCACCTCTGTAACCCGGGATTAGTATTAATCGGGCTTTCAACAACCTAGCCCTTTAGAAAGCAAACATATTTCAAGTGCTGCCAAGAGATCAAAGTTTTCTATTACGGGTTTTCCATAAACGATATCGCCCAGGCGCCTCCGCCCCCTTGGCAAGGGTAATTCAGGAAATGCGAGTGGGAGTCTTTCTCCCAATATTGGGTTTCTCAGGCTCTTCTTATTTTTGTTTTTAAGAACAGGATGTTTATGGGATGAGGTTGAACTTCAACGTTCTTTTTGTTTTCAGGAATTTAGCATTAAAAATAATTTAAAGTGTTTTTAATATTGCTTGAAATTTCGTCATTATAAATGGGGTTTTAAATAACGTATGACACAAACTCAAGAGTGCCCATCCTCCCCGGCTAACCCCCGGGCATTTGACATTCTTTATTCTTTTTGATCTAATTCCCCACCACACGGGCCTTCCTTATGTCAAATGCCGCCCTCCCCCAACCCCCAGGGATTTTTGGAGTCGAAGGCTGAAAGTGATAAAATTCAGATCGATTTCAGGAAATCTCAACGAGATTTTCAACACTGCCATTTCTACCTTTTTTCATATACAGTAAAAACCCGCGAGTAAGAACCTAAATTTAAAGAACTTGTTAGGCTGAAATTTACCAGTTGTACCCCTCTCTATGTAAGAACCTATTTAGCCTAAAATTTTTAATCAGGTTCTTAATTTTTTAAACATAACTATTTTTGTAGAAAACAGTGGGCTAACATAGAGACTGCTACAAATGAGCATTATTTTAGTTATCACTATCATACAATGTTAATAGTAATCGCTTATAACGAACATGTGATCATATTATGAACATTATTATTGAAATTATTTTCAGTGTCATAACCGTAAATAAGTTTAAGGCTCTCTTCATTTTCTGAGGAATACTGAGCTCAGTGCCAGCGGTAATTATGAAGGGTGTTCCTTCCCTTGCACCTGCTTGTAGTTTGTAAGCCAGTATGGGAATCCTTGAACACATCAAAACAATAAATCATTCCTTAATTGTCACTTAGTCGTTATGCATATTGCGCATTGGAGAAGTCCGAAAGCTACCAAAATTTGACTATCAGTGCTATTGTAAAACTTCCCAGAAATTAGGAACCTATTAAAAACCTAATGATCCTAGGATTTTGTTACATACCATTTATGTAAGAACCTGTTTAGTCTAACTTGCAAAAATACAGGTTCTTACTCGCGGGTTTTTACTGCAGCAGTACAACGTTAACGTTCAACAATTTTTTATCCGCGTGGCGTCCACTTACGATCTGGGTGCGTCCTCAGGGCACTTCGGAAAATGAAGATCGCCACTTTGAAGACGAAAAGTCCAAGATCTTGAATAAGTACATTCTAAACTTTGCAATTCAAGAGTGTTTTCAGAAGGTTTTTTACCATCAAGCATCATCTTCTGGAAAAATTGCAAACCGTTCGTAAAATGTACCGAGATTTGTTCGCAGAAATCATAAAATTTTTGACGTTCTTGCCAGGGTTGTTTGTAGCTGGACTACGCGGCGAGGAAAAACTCAAGAAGCGCTCACTTGGGTCACGAGTCGCGGTGTAGCTTCGTGTTGCTGGTATTCAGTCAGGTTTTGGTGTCGTGTATCTTTAGTATTTGTTCTTTATTTTTACTGAATTGTGATGGAATTAGTAATTTTGCATATTATTGGGATACACAAGGTACTTCAACCCGTTTTTCCTGGTGTCAAATATCCGGTGAGGCGGGGCCTGAACAAATATCAAATTCCCGCCTACCCAGGACTTAACTAGTGTCAAATGCCCCGGACTTGTCATAAAATTGATGGAAACACTTCCTTTTTAAAGTGCGATATGCGCATTTACCTAAATTGCCAAGATTAATTTCCAGATATCACTCCAGTCGACCCGGTTGCCAATGTCACTTTGTAGCAGAGCAAAATTAGTAAAATGTCCATTGTGTTAAAGTACTTGGCATCATCGGGGAACATAAGGGGAACAAAACACATGGCATACATCGAAGAATATAGCAAGCAAAGCAGGTCTAGGATCTCTTTGGTTTTCTGAGGTGACAGATAACCAATCTAAGCTTTTGCCATCCATTAACAAACAGTACATTCTATTTTCGAAACAGCTGGTAAACAACTGTAGTAAGGGCCTCTTAACACCTGATTGTTTCAGCTTGCTGACCAGGTCTATATGGTAAGCTAAATCAAACGCCTACAAAAAGTCCAAAAAGCGACATCAGTTTGTGCACTTTGGTAAATTACTCTAGGTATACGAAGGACAGTGTCCAAAAGCTTTGTAATGGTAGAGCATCCTTTAATAAAGCCGTTCTTCAAAGGATTCATTTTATCAGCAATGAAACCAATGAAGCAACCAAAAACACAGCGCTCGGCAATCTTGGAGAAAAGGTGCAGCAAAGAGAGTGCTCTAGGGCTCTATCTGTTGTTTTATTCTAGCGAGCTTTTGCGGAATTTCTGTTGATCTATGTACAGAAAAGGACAATATTTCATGTGTTCATTTCTTGTTGTATAAATATTTTGCAGATGGCCATTGCAAAGCAACTGCTTCCCAACACTCAAGAAAGAAGTAAATTATTCGTTTTCAATGCCAGTAATTAAATTCCACTACTTCAAATATCAAGGATTTATTGCTAAAATTGCTACATTGTGAAGCTCTCCAACAGTTCGGTATAAACCAAAAGCGCCAAAATACAACAAAGAGCACGCGTAAGAAAACTCTACGCGAAAACACCTGATATCTCGGATAACTGTGATTGAACGAGGCAACTGCTAAATACGCATGCACACCATTTGAACTTCGAGGCAAATCACGAGGAATGGACGCTGCAATGAACTTGAACTTGCTTTATTTCTGTTTACTGCTCTGTCGATAGCGTCACTTGCAAATTACACTGTCTAGATACAAGTGGAAAGTGTTCGTGAGGATCAATATCTAATGCGCTGCACGTTCAAAACAGGAACTTGACAGCTTATTGGCCGAGGAATATTTACAATGCATAAATTGCTAAGTAGATTGGTAAATAAAACTTAATTAGCCAACTGCCTGAAAGACTTTTCAGTTGTTTTAAAATAACAAGTGTAACTGTCTTTATACAGTTGCTCATTTAAAGTTCCAATGCAACAACTCAAGTGTGAAATGTCACTGGTTATTTTTCTGATCATGTTGATCTTTCCATCGGGAGGGCGTTTAGAAGCAGGAGCAAATCAACTGAAAGGTAACACATGTATAGATGATATGTTCTATACTAGATGTTTGGTTCACCAGACGATTTTTAATTAGTTAACAAGGCCAACATAGTGCTCCAACATAAAACAGCTCTGATGATAAGAACTATAAATTAAATTATAATGAAGTATTTTTCAATTGGTGTTCGTAACATATAAGACACAAGAGGAACGAGGCAAGACAAGAGCAAATAATGATAACTTGTAAAGGCCTCGGAACTCTTTTTATGGTAACTTTTGAAGCAAAACGGTTTTGACTGGTTTTCTTCCACAGGCTAGGTAGTCTTATCGAGATTGCAAAACATATGCTAATTTACCATTTTTCGATGTATCCCAGCCTTCTGTGTTTTTCGTCTAATAATTTATCGTATTTGTATAAGAGCTGACACAAAGCAAACAATATAGCTACGGAGCTCTGAGTAATTAGTCAGAGAAGAAAACTGTTTTATGCACAGAAGAATACCAGGTGTGCTATTTAAAGTGATTTAACTTTTCTAAGAAGCTTGTTACACGTCACTCATGTTGTAATTAGAGCCCTTTTCTTAGAAACTTGACATTAAAATGCCAAACTTTAGAATATGCTATGAACATACCACCGTCTGGAACTACACGTAAGAATTTAATCTTCTTTTTCCACCTTATTTTGAAAAATAGAGCGAAAAACCACTGCAAAGTTTTGTGGGAGGGCAATGTAATTTTGCTTTTGACTTGGGTAAACAGGCATTAGCAACACCTTTGTGCGTATTTTTGAACTGAGCTTGATGCTGGACACAGCCATTGCGAATCACTACAGATACAATTACAAAAATATTGATCAAAGAGTTTTTTAACAACATTGGAGCAAAAGATCCTACGATAATCACTCACACGCAGATACTCCGTGTGGAAAGTTTTAACTTCTCCAATAACTAAACAAACTTCATTTCTGTTATTTTCATAGAAATTTTAAATGCAATAGGTCTAACAGGTACTTGAAACAATAATTAAAAACTGCTGACTTGTTAAAAGTTTATCAATAAATCATGTGCTGTCGTAAGCCTTCTGGGTTCCTACAAGAAAATTGCTCTCCAAAACCGAAACAATTGGTTCGGTCGGAGTTGCATTGTCGTTTATGAACTTCTTCCAATTTGATGCACCTCAATTGACTTGTACGTAGTTTATTCGTGAAAATTCGACATGTTTCTTTATTGTGCTTCTTGCTGCAGATACACGCTTACAAAGCAGTACATTACTCCGTTTTAGTACACGCCCATTATGTTAACAATATTTTGTGCCTTAGTATTTCCGCTACTATAATTGATATAATAATTACTTAAAAAGCGCACCAGTTGTCAATAGAATATTTATAACAAAGTATGTAGTTAAAGTACCGACTGCCGTTTTGACAAATCTCTTTGTAACTAACATATAGTGAAGTCAAAACAAAACGTTGCAGGGTATTGAGTTTATATTGACATTGAAGACCTTGAATCTAAATCAAAGCATTTTAAGTCTGGCATTCACAATTACAGACTTTGAAAGAACGATTTTTGGATCTATTATAATATAAAACTCTGTTCGTGACTTGAATGGCAATAAGATATTTTGAAATTAAAATTTACATTTAAATCTTTGAAATCTAAGTAATGGGTGTTTTTACACTGGAGCTTAAATTTTTTTGAGCTTAGACCCGTCCACACTACATCGTTTTCAAATGAAAACGATTCTGTTTTACTCCCATTTCAAAACGATTCGCGTCAATACTAATCGTTTTCGTATCATTTTCATATTGTTTTCGCCCGTCCACACTGCAACACATATCCGTTTTCAAAACGCTCTTAAGCCTTAACTCTCTTATAATCTCCCGCCGATTCTTCCCCCATTACTTTCCTTAAATTATCTTCGCTCCGCTGCCAAAAGAAAATAAGAAGCTTTATGCTATCAGGGCCGTAGCGCGTATGAGGCAAACCAAGGCACTTGCCTCAGTCATGTTTTTCGTCTTTTTCTCCCATTTTTTCAAAATAATCAATTGAAAAAATAAGTAAGTAAATAAATGTTAACACAACACGGTCTTAAGGAAACGCGTATCTGAGGCAGTAGGTTGGATTGAATTTCAGGTGCGAAATACTCGAGCGCAAAAAAAAAGGCTGAACCGCTATCTAAAAGCTAAATATTTCATATTTCTGGCATTATTTCGTTCTCGAGATATGACGACCCCCTGATTTCGGAAGCGAACAAGCGAGCTGGGAAGATAGCCTTGTGTTGTAGTTGTAGTTATGTGCTTTGCTGGTTGAAATAAAATAGTTATCAAAAACTGCGGGAAGTGATTTACTGTGAAATTTAAACATAAATAAACACTAACATGAAAAGTGATGAAGTGGGTCAACTTTACTAGTTTGTTTGAAGAGTGGACTGGAATGATCATCGAATATAGAGAGAGTGTTGTTAATCGAATGGAACGTTTTTGTAATATGAACAGAAGTTGTATATTTGTAGGGTAAGTGTGTCCCCATATTATTATACCATAAATGAAAAAAGAGTATATCAGGGAATAATATAGACTGGTGCGAACATCAAGGTTCGAAGAGTTATCCGAACAGTATTCGAACTGCTACCAGTGTCTGCGAAAGCATACGAAACCCCATCAAAAAAGAGCGACTCCTGGAGATCATTGAAAAGTACAGATTTAAGCGCCCCACACAAGTGCAAGGACACACCTAGAGTATTCAACTGGAATTTAGAGAATACTGAATGAGAGAACAACCAGGACATCAACATACTAAGAGCCATAAAGAACAATACAATACAATACAATACAAGACACTTTTAGGTCATGCATTCGTACGTACACCTGGAGTTCATTTAACATAAGAGTAAAGTCTTATAAGATCGACTGAAGCAAGAATACCAACTGAGAACCTCACGAATATTCCAGCAGGTGCGTGCAAGGGAGGAACATGTACAGCACGTGGAAGGTACGAAGGCTTTGATAATCACTATCTTTGGTTCCCCGAAAGACAAACATCCATTGAACGTAGAACTGCGATGAGTTTTTCTGTAGCACGGATGGTTTTGAAATATATTAGGTTGGAGAAGAGAACCAAACTCTGTGGTGATACACCTGATGAAGAACGTTTGAAACGTTCGAGCACATCTATTCCGTGGTGAGCAGAGCCAAGAAGATGCTGAACTTTATTCGCCGTACTATCACTAGGGATGAGCGTCTCCTCCCCATGTTGAAGACTCTGTATGTAGCTCTGGTGCGATCGCATCTTGAGTATGCTTCGGAGGTCTGGAGCCCCACGCCAATCACCCTCAGAAAGTTAATTGAAGGAGTACAAAGGCGAGCCACGCGTCTCTTGTTACCTGACCTGCCCTATTGTGAACGACTGCAGCGCCTAAATCTTCTGCCCCTGGTCTATAGAAGGGAGATCAAAGATCTGACTACCTTTCATAAAATGAAAATTGGGAAGTACGACTGCAACTTTCGACCTTACATAGAGTTTTGCTCGGACAAACGCTTAAGATCTTTTGCGCAAGGAAAGCTAAAGACCGCAAGATGTAAAAGTGAATTATTTAAGGGAACCTTTTTTAATAGATATTGTATATCTCTGGAACAATTTACCCGAAAACCTGAGAACAGGTAATCACAGTACAACGGCTTGTTTCTGTTATCGAGTTCAATGTATTTTATCCGATGTATTTTTTTAATTGTAATTATCATTAGCTTGTGCTTGCATTGAAAATCTTTTTTTTCTTGGGTGGAATAGCGCAGTATGGTTCTAATGTTCCTTTCTATTCCTTCCCCACTGCATTATTTTTTTTCCCCAATATATATTTTTGTAACTATCTTTAGTGTTTTTTTTAACTTTTAGTTCATGTTTACATATGCAGTGAATAAAGATTAAATTATAAAAAGGTTGACATGGAAACGAATCTTCGAAAAAATGCCTACGAATTAAAGTTAAAAAGTTAAATAGTACTTACTTCCTAACTTTACTATTATCCTGCATCCTTTTTTAACCGATTATTCCAGTTGAGAGTGCTATTTTAATGTTCCGTTTAGTAGATATTAACGTAGCATCTTCTCCCGTTGTCGTATTGAAACATTTGCATAAAATTTTCAAGTATACTAAAACAATTAATTTCGAACTACTCTTTTAAAGTTGTGAATTAGTCTTGTGTCTGTTATTTTTTGCGTTGACCTTAAACCTCCGAAAATTGTGACGTTTTAACAACCTTAACGGCGAAATCATACCAACTTTACCAACTCCTGCGCTGATCAAACAACGCATTCGTTTTCTTACCGACGTAGAAAAATTGATTTGTTTCGCTGGTTTCGTTAATAGGTCTTCTTATGTTTTCATATTAGCCGAAAACTCTTTGGCGTGCAAGTTTCAAACAGGCCTGTGCAATTGGAAGCAGTCTAAAAACGACACATTCAACTGGACTCGTCGATTTTGCAAAACACCGTCTTCTGACACAGGACCGTCATCCGGTTACGGAGGAACAGGTACCTTTTAACATACATTATTAAGACGAGTAATCTTTGCTGCAAATTGAAACTTGATAGAAAACGCAACTGCGGCCGCTGAGCTAGAAATTTGTCCGTATGTGTAAACCCAGTGAATCAGGGAGAATAGAAAGGGAAGCGAAGAGACAGAATGCGGAAGGCCAACGACAAAGTAAGATGCAGTGGAGAGAGAGAGAGAGCCGTGAGAGAGAGAGAGAGAGAGAGAGAGAGAGAGAGAGAGAGAGAGAGA
>JAOBRG010348509.1:0-13689 GCA_027574985.1 Umimayanthus nakama | reverse complement strand
CGGCGAGTTGAGCACCCGAGTGTTGCAAATCGCTTTTCTAACCGTTTTAAGCATATTTCAGCATATTGCACTTGTAGCACCTAAATATGTTAAACTTTCATATCTCGGCGAGTTGAGCACCCGAGTGTTGCAAATCGCTTTTCTAGCCGTTTTAACCATATTTCAGCATATTGCAGTTGTAGGACCTACTTATGTTAAACTTTCATATCTCGGCGAGTTGAGCACCCGAGTGTTGCAAATTGCTTTTCTAGCCGTTTTAAGCATATTTCAGCATATTGCAGTTGTAGGACGCAAAGAAATCAAACTTTCATATCTTGGCAGGTTGAGCACCCGAGTTTTGCTAATCGTTTTTCTAGCGGTTTTAAGCAATTTGTAGCATATTGCACTTTTAGGACCCCAAAAATGTCAAACTTTCATATCTCGGCGGGTTGATAACCCTAGTGTTGCAAACCGCTTTTCTAGCCGTTTTAAGCATCTATCAGCATATTGCAGTTGTAGGACCCAAAAATGTTAAACTTTCATATCTCGGCGAGTTGAGCACCCGACTGTTGCAAATCGCTTTTCAAGCCGTTTTAAGCATATTTCAGCATATTACAGTTGTAGGACCCAAAAATGTCAAACTTTCATATCTTGTTGAGTTGAGAATCAGAGTGTTGTAAATCGCTTTTCTAGCCGTTTTAAGCATATTTCAGCATATTTTATTGTACGACCCAAAAATGTCACACTTTCATATCTTGTTGAGTTGAGAATCCGAGTATTCCATATCGCTTTTATAGCCGTTTTCAGCATATTTCAGCATATTTCAGTTGTTGGACCCAAAAATATCAAAATTTCATATCTCGGCGAGTTGAGCACCCGAGTGTTGCAAATCGCTTTTCTAGCCGTTTTAAGGATATTTTTGCATATTGCAGTTGTTAGACACAAAAATGTCAAACTTTCATATCTCGGCAAGTTGAGCACCCGAGTGTCGCAAATCGCTTTGCTAGCCGTTTTAAAGATATTTCAGCATATTGCAGTTGTAGGACCCAAAAATGTCAATCTTTCATATCTCAGCGAGTTAAGCACCCGTTTGTTGCAAATCGCTTTTCTAGCCGTTTCAAGCATATTTCAGCATATTCCACTTCTAGGAACCAAAGAGGTCATTGTTTTCTATCTCGGTGAGTTGAGAATCCGAGTGTTGTCAATCGATTTTCTAGCCGTTTTAAGCATAATTCAGAATATTGCAATTGTAGGACGCAAAGAAATCAAACCTTCATATCTTGGCAAGTTGAGCACCCGAGTTTTGCAAATCGCTCTTCTAGCGGTTTTAAGCAATTTGTAGCATATTGCACTTTTAGGACCCCAAAAATGTCAAACTTTCATATCTCGGCGGGTTGATAACCCTAGTGTTGCAAACCGCTTTTCTAGCCGTTTTAAGCATCTATCAGCATATTGCAGTTGTAGGACCCAAAAATGTTAAACTTTCATATCTCGGCGAGTTGAGCACCCGACTGTTGCAAATCGCTTTTCAAGCCGTTTTAAGCATATTTCAGCATATTACAGTTGTAGGACCCAAAAATGTCAAACTTTCATATCTTGTTGAGTTGAGAATCAGAGTGTTGTAAATCGCTTTTCTAGCCGTTTTAAGCATATTTCAGCATATTTTATTGTACGACCCAAAAATGTCACACTTTCATATCTTGTTGAGTTGAGAATCCGAGTATTCCATATCGCTTTTATAGCCGTTTTCAGCATATTTCAGCATATTTCAGTTGTTGGACCCAAAAATATCAAAATTTCATATCTCGGCGAGTTGAGCACCCGAGTGTTGCAAATCGCTTTTCTAGCCGTTTTAAGGATATTTTTGCATATTGCAGTTGTTAGACACAAAAATGTCAAACTTTCATATCTCGGCAAGTTGAGCACCCGAGTGTCGCAAATCGCTTTGCTAGCCGTTTTAAAGATATTTCAGCATATTGCAGTTGTAGGACCCAAAAATGTCAATCTTTCATATCTCAGCGAGTTAAGCACCCGTTTGTTGCAAATCGCTTTTCTAGCCGTTTCAAGCATATTTCAGCATATTCCACTTCTAGGAACCAAAGAGGTCATTGTTTTCTATCTCGGTGAGTTGAGAATCCGAGTGTTGTCAATCGATTTTCTAGCCGTTTTAAGCATAATTCAGAATATTGCAATTGTAGGACGCAAAGAAATCAAACCTTCATATCTTGGCAAGTTGAGCACCCGAGTTTTGCAAATCGCTCTTCTAGCCGTTTTAAGCATATTTCAGCATATTGCAGTTTTAGGACCTAAAAATGTCAAACCTTAAGATCTCGACGAGTTGAGCACCCGAGTGTTGCAAATCGCTTTTCTAGCCTTTTTAGGAAATTTCAAAATATTGCTGTTTTAGGACCAAAAGATGTCATACTTTGATATTTCGGCGAGTTGAGCACCCGAGTGTTGCAAATCGCTCTTCTAGCCGTTTTAAGCATATTTCAGCATATTGCAGTTGTAGGATACAAAAAAGTCTATCTTTCATATCTCGGCGAGTTGAGCACCCGAGTATTGCAAGTCGCTTTCAAGCCGTTTTAAGCATATTTCAGCATATTGCACTTGTAGTACCCAAATATGTCAAACTTTCATATCTCGGCGAGTTGAGCACCCGAGTGTTGAAAATCGCTTTTCTAGCCGTTTTAAGCATATTTCAGCATATTGCAGTTGTAGGGCCGAAAAATGTCAAACTTTGATATCTCGGCGAGTTGAGCACCGGAGTGTTGGAAGTCGCTTTTCTAGCCGTTTTAAGCATATCTCACGGTATTGCACTTGTAGGACCCAAAAATTTCAAACTTTGATATCTCGGCGAGCTGAGCACCCGAGTGTTGCAAATCGCTTTGCTAGCCGTTTTAAACATATTTCAGCATATTTGCAGTTGTAGGAACCAAAAATGTCAAACTTTCATATCTCGGCGAGTTCAGCACCCGAGTGTTGCAAATCGCTTTTCTAGCCGTTTCAAGCATATTTCAGCATATTGCAGTTGTAGGATCTAAAAATATCAAACTATCATATCTCGGAGAATTGAGCACCCGGGTGTTGCAAATCGCTTTTCTAGCCGTTTTAAGCATATTTCAGGATATTGCACTTGTAGGACCCAAATAGGTCAATCTTTTATATCTCGTTGAGTTGAAAATCCGAGTGTTGCCAATCGTTTTTTTAGCCGTTTTAAAGGTATTTCAGCATATTGCAGTTGTAGGACCTAAAAATGTCAATCTTTCCTATCTCGGCGAGTTCAGCACACAAGTGTTGCAAATATCTTTTCTAGCCGTTTTAAACATATTTCAGCATATTGCAGTTGTAGGATCTAAAAATGTGAAACTATCATAACTCGGGGAGTTGAGCAACCGAGTGTTGCAAACCGCTTCTCTAGCCGCGTCAAGCATATTTCAGCATATTCCACTTCTAGGAACCAAAAAGGTTATGGTTTTATATCTCGGTGAGTTGAGAATCCGAGTGTTGTAAATCGATTTTCTAGCCGTGTTAAGCATATTTCAGCATATTGCAATTGTAGGACGCAAAGAAATCAAACTTTCATATCTTTGCAAGTTGAGCACCCGAGTTTTGCAAATCGTTTTTCTAGCCGTTTTGAGCATTTTTTTGCTTATTGCACTTTAAGGACCCAAAAATGTCAAACTTTCATATCTTGGCGAGATGAGCACCCCAGTGTTCCAAATCGCTTTTCTAGCCGTTTTAAGCATATTTCAGCATATTACAGTTTTAGGCCTAAAAATGTCAAACTTTGATATCTCGCCCAGTTGAGCACCCGAGTGTTGCAAATCGCTTTTCCTGCCTTTTTAAGCATATTTCAGCATATTGCAGTTGTAGGACCCAAAAATGTCAAACTTTCATATCTCGTTGAGGTGTGAATCCCAGTGTTGCAAATCGCTTTTTCAGCCGTTTTAAGCATATTTCAGCATATTGAACCTGTAGGAACCAAAAATGTAAAACTTTCAAATCTGGGCGCGTTGAGCACCCAAGTTTTGCAAATCGCTTTTCTTGCAGTTTTAAGCATATTTCAGCATATTGCAGTTTTAGGACCTAAAAATGTCGAACTTTCATATCTCGGCGAGTTGAGAACCCAAGTGATGCAAATGGCTTTTCTAGCCGTTTTAAGCATATTTCAGCATATTGCAGTTTTAGGACCAAAAGATGTGAAACTTTGATATCTCGGCGAGTTGAGCACCCGAGTGTTGCAAATGGCTTTTCTAGACGTTTTAAGCATATTTCAGGAAATTGCAGTTGTAGGACCCATAAATGTAAAACTTTCATATTTCAACGAGTTGAGCACCCGAGTGTTGCAAATCGCTTTTCAAGCCGTTTTAAGCATATTTCAGCATATTGCACTTGTAGGAGACAAAAATGTCAAACTTTCATATCTCTGCTATTTGAGCACACGAGTGTTGCAAATCGCTTTTCTTGCCGTTTTAAGTATATTTCAGCATATTGCAGTTGTAATACCCAAAAATGTCAAATTTTCACATCTCGTTGAGTTGTAAATCCCAGTGTTGCAAATCGCTTTTTCAGCCGTCTTAAGCATATTTAAGCATATTGGACCTGTAGGACCCAAAAATGTAAAACTTTCAAATCTGGGCGAGTTGAGCACCCGAGTGCTGCAAATCGCTCTTCTAGCCGTTTTAAGCATATTTCAGCATATTGCAGTTTTAGGACTTAAAAATGTCAAACTTTCATATCTCGGCAAGTTTAGCACCCGAATGTTGCAAATCGCTTTTGTAACCGTTTTAAGCATATTTCAGCATATTGCAGTTTTAGGACCAAAAGATGTGAAACTTTGATATCTCGGCGAGTTGAGCATCCGAGTGTTGCAAATCGCTTTTCTATCCGTTTTAAACATATTTCAGGAAATTGCAGTTGTAGGACCCAAAAATGTGAAACTTTCATATTTTCGCGAGTTGAGCACCCGAGTGTTGCAAATCGCTTTTTAAGCCGTTTTAAGCATATTTCAGCATATTGCATCTGTAGGACCCATAAATGTCAAACTTTCATATATCGGCGAGTTGAGCACCCGAGTGTTGCAAATCGCTTTTGTAACCGTTTTAAACATATTTCAGCATATTGCACTTGTAGGACCCAAAAATGTCAAACTTTCATATCTAGGCGAGTTGAGAACCCGAGTGTTACAAATCACTTCTCTTTCCGTTTTAGGCATATATCTGCATATTGCAGTTGTAGGACTCAAAAATGTGAAACTTTCATATCTCGGCGAGTTGACCACCCGAGTGTTGCAATTGGCTTTTCAAGCCGTTTCAAGCATATTTCAGCATATTGCAGTTGTAAGACGCAAAAATGTCAAACTTTCATATCTTGTGGAGTTGTGAATCAGAGTGTTGCAAATCGCTTTTCTAGCCGTTTTAAGCTTCTTTCAGCAACTTCAATTGTACGACCCAAAAATGTCACATTTTCATATCTCGTTGAGTTGAAAATCCGAGTATTGCATATCGCATTTATAGCCGTTTTCAGCATAATTCAGCATATTTCAGTTGTTGGACCCAAAATAATCAAGATTTCATATCTCGGCGAGTTGAGCACCCGAGTGTTTGCAAATCGCTTTTCTAGCCGTTTTAAGCATATTTTTGAATATTGTAGTTGTAAGACCCAAAAATGTCAAACTTTCATATCGCGGCGAAATGAGCACCCGAGTGTTGCAAATCGCTTTTCTAGCTGTTTTAAGCATATTTTTGCATATTGCAGTTGTACGAACCTAAAATGTCCAACTTTCATATTCCGGCGAGTTGAGCAACCGAGTGTTGCATATCGCTTTTCTAGCCGATTTAAGCATATTTCAGCATATTTGCAGTTGTAGGACCCAAAAATGTCAAACTTTCATATCTCGGCGAGTTCAGCACCCGAGTGTTGCAAATCGCTTTTCTAGCCGTTTCAAGCATATTTCAGCATATTGCAGTTGTAGGATCTAAAAATATCAAACTATCATATCTCGGAGAATTGAGCACCCGGGTGTTGCAAATCGCTTTTCTAGCCGTTTTAAGCATATTTCAGGATATTGCACTTGTAGGAACCAAATAGGTCAATCTTTTATATCTCGTTGAGTTGAACACCCGAGTGTTGCAAATCGCTTTTCTAGCCGTTTTAAGCATATTTCAACATGTTGCACTTGTAGAACTCAAAAATGTCAAACTTTCATATCTCGGCGAGTTGAGCACACGGGTGTTGCAAATCGCTTTTCAAGCCGTTTTAAGCATATTTCAGCATATTGCACTTCTACGATCAAAAAATGTCAAACTTTCTTATCTCGGCCAGTTGAGCAACAGAGTCTTGCAAATGGCTTTTCTAGCCGTTTTAAGCATATTTCAGCATATTGCAGTTGTAGGACCTAAAAATGTCAAACTTTCATATCTCGGCGAGATGTCCACCCGAGTGTTGCAAATGGCTTTTCTAGCCGTTTTAAGCATATTTCAGTATATTGCAGTTGTAGGACCCAAAAATGTCCAATTTCATATCTTGTTGAGTTGAGAATCAGAGTGTTGCAAATCGCTTTTCTAACCGTTTTAAGCATATTTCAGCATATTCAATTGTACGACCCGAAAATGTCACATTTTCATATCTCGTTGAGTTGAAAATCCGAGTATTGCATAACGCTTTTATAGCCGTTTTCAGCATCATTCAGCATATTTCAGTTGTTGGACCCAAAAATATCAAAATTTCATATGTCGGCGAGTTGAGCACCCGAGTGTTGCAATTCGCTTTTCTAACCGTTTTAAGCATATTTTTGCATATTGCAGTTGTACGAACCTAAAATGTCAAACTTTCATATCTCGGCGAGTTGAGCACTCGAGTGTTGCATATCGTTTTTCTAGCCGATTTAAGCATATTTCAGCATATTGCAGTTGTAGGACCTAAAAATGTCAAACCTTTAAGATCTTGACGAGTTGAGCACCCGAGTGTTGCAAATCGCTTTCCTAGCCGTTTTAAGCATATTTCAGCATATTGCAGTTGTAGGTCCTAAAAATGTTAAAACTTTCATATTTCGGTGAGTTGAACACCCTAGTGTTGCAATTCGTTTATTTAGCCGTTTTAAACATATTTCAGCATATTGCAGTTGTAGGACACAAAAATGTCAAACTTTCATATCTCAGCGAGTTAAGCACCCGAGTGTTGCAAATCGCTTTTTAAGCTGTTTTAAGCATATTTCAGCATATTGCAGTTGTAGGTCCAAAAAAATTTCAAATTGTCATATCCCAACGAATTTAACACCCGAGTGTTGCAGATCGCTTTTGTAGCCGTTTTAAGCATATCTCAGCATATTGCAGTTGTTGGACCCAAAAAATTTGAAACTTTCATATCTCGGCGAGTTGAGAACCCGAGTGTTGCAAATCGCTTTTCTTGCCGTTTTAAGCATATATAAGCATATTGCACTTGTAGGAACTAAAAATGTCAAGCCTTAAAATCTCGACGAGTTGAGCACCCGAGTTTTGCAAATCGCTTTTCTATCCGTTTCAAGCATATTTCAGCAAATTGCAGTTGTAAGACCCAAAAATGTCAAACTTTCATATCTCGGCGAGTTGAGCACCCGAGTTTTGCAAATCGCTTTTATAGCCGTTTTAAGCATATTTTTGCATATTGCAGTTGTACGAACCTAAAAATTCAAACTTTCATATCTCGGCGAGTTGAGCACCCGAGTGTTGCAAATCGCTCTTCTAACCGTTTTAAGCATATTTCAGCATATTGCATATGAAGGACCCAAAAATGTCAATCTTTCATATCTCGGCGAGTTGAGCACCCGAGTGTTGCAAATCACTTTTCTTGCCGTTTTAAGGATATTTCAGCATATTGCAGTTGTAGGAGTCAAAAATGTCAAACTTTAATATTTTGGCGAGTTGAACAGCCGAGTGTTGCAATTCGCTTTTCTAGTCGTTTTAAACATATTTCAGCATATTGCAGTTGTAGGACACAAAAATGTCAAACTTTCATATCTCGGCGAGTTGAGCTTCCGAGTGTTGCAAATCGCTTTTTAAGCTGTTTTAAGCATATTTCGTCATATTGCAGTTGTAGGTCCAAAAAACTTTCAAATTTTCATATCCCAGCCAATTTAACACCCGATTGTTGCAGATCGCTTTTGTAGCCGTTTTAAGCATATTTCAGCATATTGCAGTTGTTGGACCCAAAAAATTTGAAACTTTCATATCTCGGCGAGTTGAGAACCCGAGTGTTGCAAATCGCTTTTCTCTCTGTTTTAAGGATATTTCAGCATATTGCAGTTCTATGACCCAAAAAATATTCAACTTTCATATCCCTGAGAGTTTAACACCCAATTGATGCAAATTGCTTTTCTAGCCGTTTTAAGGATATCTCAGCATATTGCACTTGTAGGACCCAAACAATTTCAAACTTTCATATCTCGGCGAGTTTAACTTTCGAGTGTTGGAAATCGCTCTTCTAGCCGTTTTAAGCCTGTTTTTGCATATTATAGTTGTAGGACCCAAAAAATTTCAAACTATATCTCAGCGAGATGAGAACCCTAGTGTTCAAATCGCTTTTCTAGCAGTTTTAAGCATATTTTAGCATATTGCAAGTGTAGGACCCTAAAAATTTCAAACCTTCATATCCCGGCGAGTTTAACACCCAAGTGTTTGAAATCGCTTTTGAAGCTGTTTTAAGCATGTTTCAGCATATTGCAGTCGTAGGACCCAAAAATTTCAAACTTTCATATCTCGGCGAGTTTAGCGCCCGACTGTTGCAAATATCTTTATCTAGCCGATTTAATCATATTTCAGCATTTTGCAGTGGTGGGACCGAAAAATTTCAAAACTTTCTTATCTCGGCGATTTGAGCACCCGATTGTTTCAGGACCGGTTTTTTTTTGCAAATCCGCATATGTTCCAGCATACTGCAGGTGTTGAACCCAAAAATTTCAAAAATTTCATATATCGGCGAGTAGAGCACCATAAAGTAAGAAAACGCTTTTATAGCCGAATTAAGTTTATTTCAGCATATTGCAGTTGTAGGAACCAAGATATTTCAAAAATTCATATCTAGCCGAGTTGAGCACTCGACTGTAGCAAATCGCTTTTTAGCCGATTTAAACATATTTCGGCATATTGCAGTTGTAGAACCAAAAATTTCAAAAAAAATTCATATCTCCTGGACATGAGCACCCAAATGTGGCAAAGTGCTTTTCTAGCCAAATTGAGCATATGTCAGCATATTGGCGGGACCTGTTAAATAATTTTGAAAACCAAACTTTTAGAATTAGCTAAAACTTTGATATTTGATGTAAAATGAGCTGCTGATCACTAATCTTGAATCCAAATTTTCTAAGACAATTATTTGTGGAGTTATAAGCCTTTATGTTTTGGAAATTTTCCCTCAAAAATGGCCCCAAAATGGCCTCCAAAAACCTGTGATCAATGCGCTATTTCCAAAGCTGTCGCGTGCCAACGGCGACTGCGACGTGACTGAAATGCGCTTGAAACGTAGGTCCTGATAAGGAAGTTTAAGCAAAATGAGAAAGTGCAAGAAATAAGGCTGGCTAAGAAAGCAGCAGCGCTTTTTCTAAAACCTTCAAAATGGGACATTTGTGACATTTTAGCACAGGTCGGGACCTGTTAAAAAATATCAAAAACCCAAAATTTTGGAAACTGCTGAAACTTTAATATTTCATGTAAGTTGGGCTGCTGATCACAAATCTGCAATCCAAAGTTTGCTAGGACAAACAATTGTGGAGTTATAAGCCTTTATGCTTTGCAAATTTTCACTCCAAAATGGCCCAAAAATGGCCTCCAATAACCAGTGATGAATGCGCTATTTGGAAGTATGTTGCACGCCAACGGCGACTGCGTCGTCACTGAAATGCGCTTGAAACGAAGGTCCCGATCGAGCAGTTTAAGCAAAACTTGAAAGTGCAGGAAATAAGGCTGCCTAAGCAAAGCAGCAGCGGTTTTCTAAAACCTTAAAAATCGGACATTTTATACATTTTAGCACAGGTCGGGAGATAATAAAAATTTTAAAAAACCAAAAATTTTGGAAATTGCTGAAACTTTAATATTTTACGTAAAATGGGCTGCTGATCACAAATCGGCAATCCAAAGTTTGCTACGACAAATATTTGTGGAGTTATAAGCCTTTATATTTTGGAAATTTTCCCTCCAAAATTGCCCCAAAATGGCCTCCAAAAACCTGTGATGAATGCACAATTTGGAAAGCTGCCGCTTCCAACGGCGACTGCGACGTCACTGAAATGCGCTTGAAACGAAGGTCCCGATGGAGCAGTTTAGACAAAACTAGAAAGTGCAAGAAATAACGCTGCCTAAGCAAAGCAGCAGCGGTTTTTCTAAAACATTCAAAATGGGCCATTTTTGGCATTGTAGCACAGGTCGTGATCTGTTAAATAATTTCAAAAACCAAAAATTTTGGAAATGACTTAAACTTTGATATTTTATATAAACAAGGCTTCTGGTCACAAATCTGCAATCTAAAGATTAGGAGGACAAATATTTGTGGAGTTATAAGGCTTTATGTTTTGGAAATTTTCCCTCCCAAACGGCCCATAAATGGCCTCCAAAAACCTTTGATGAATGCACTATTCTGAAAGCTGCTGCACGCCAACGGCGACTGCCACGTAACTTAAATGCACTTGAAACGAAGGTCCCGATAAAGCAGTTTAAACAAAACTAGAAAGTGCAAGTAATAAGGCTGCCTAAGCAAGGCCGCAGCGGTTTTTCTAAAACCTTCAAAATGGCCCATTTTTGGCATTTTAGCACAGGTCGGGACCTGTTAAAAAATTTCAAAAACATAAAAATATGGAAATGGCTTAAACTTTGATATTTTATGTAAACTGGGCTGCTGATCACAAATCTGCATTCTAAAGTTTGCTAGGACAAATATTTGTGAAGTTTATGTTTTGGAAATTTTGGAAATTTTCCCTCCAAAATGGCCCCAAAATTGCCTCCAAAAACCTGTGATGAATGCACTATTTGGAAAGCTGCCGTGCGCCAACGGCGACTGCGAGGTGACTGAAATGCGCTTGAAACGAAGGTCCCGATCGAGCAGTTTAAACAAAACTAAAAATTGCACAAAAAAGGCTGCCTAAGCAAAGCAGCAGCAGTTTATAGAAAACCTTCAAAATCGGCCATTTTTGGCATTTTAGCACAGGTCGGGACCTGTTAAAAAATTTCAAAAACATAAAATTTTGGAAATGGCTTAAACTTTGATATTTTATGTAAACTGGGCTGCTGATCACAAATCTGCATTCTAAAGTTTGCTAGGACAAACATTTTGGGAGTTTTAAGCCCTTATGTTTTGGAAATTCTCCCTCCAAAATGGCCCCAAAATGGCCTCCAAAAAAATTTGATGAATGCACTATTTGGAAACATGCCGCGCCAACAGCGACTGCGACGTCACTGAAATGCGCTTGAAACGAAGTTCCCGATCGAGCAGTTTAAACAAAACAAGAAAGTGCAAGAAATAAGGCTGCCTAAGCAAAGCAGCAGCGGTTTTTCTAAAACCTTCACAATGGGCCATTTTTGGCATTTAAGCACAGGTCGGGACCTGTTAAAAAATTTCAAAAACCCAAAATTTTGGAAATGGCTGAATCTTTGATATTTGATGTAAAATTTGCTGCGGATCACAAATCGGCAATCCAAAGTTTGCTAGGACAAATATTTGTGAATTTATAAGACTTTATGTTTTGGAAATTTTCCCTCCAAAATGGCCCCAAAATGGCCTCCAAAAGCCTGTGATGAATGTATTATTTGGAAAGCTGCCGCGCGCCAACGGCGACTTCGACGTCACTGAAATGCGCTTGAAACGAAGGTCCTGATCGAGCAGTTTAAACAAAACTTGAAAGTGCAACAAATAAGGCTGCCTAAGCAAAGCAGCAGTTATTTTTCTAAAACCTTTAAAATTGGCCATTTTTGGCATTTTAGCATAGGTCGAAACTTGTTAAAAAATTTCAAAAACCCAAAGAAATAGAAATGGTTTAAACTTTGATATTTTATGTAAACTGGGCTGCTGATCACAAATCTGCAATCCAAAGTTTGCTAGGGCAAATATTTGTGGAGTTATAAGCCTTTATGTTTTTGAAATTTTCACTCCAAAATGGCCCCAAAAATGCCTCCAAAAACCTGTGATGAATGCACTATTTGGAAAGCTGCCGCGCGCCAACGGCGATTGTGACGTCACTGAAATGCGCTTGTAACGAAGGTCCCGATCGAGCAAATCAAGCAAAACTAGAAAGTTCAAGAAATAAGGCTGCCTAAGCAAAGCAGCAGCGGTTTTTCTAAAACCTTCAAAATCGGCCATTTTTGTCAATTTAGCACAGGTCGGGACTTGTTAAAAAATTTCAAAAACCCAAAGAAATAGAAATGGTTTAAACTTTGATATTTTATGTAAACTGGGCTGCTGATCACAAATCTGCAATCCAAAGTTTGCTAGGGCAAATATTTGTGGAGTTATAAGCCTTTATGTTTTTGAAATTTTCACTCCAAAATGGCCCCAAAAATGCCTCCAAAAACCTGTGATGAATGCACTATTTGGAAAACTGCTGCGCACCAACGGCGACTGCGACGGCCCGTAAAAGCGCTTGAAGTAAAGGTCCCCATCAAGCAGTTTAAGGAAAATTGGAAAGTGCAAGAAATAAGGCTGCCTAAGCAAAGCAGCAGCGGTTTTTCTAAAACCTTCAAAATCGGCCATATTTGGCATTTTAGCACAGGTCGGGACTTGTTAAAAAATTTCAAAAACCCAAAATTTTTGAAATGGCTGAAACTTTCATATTCTATGTAAAATTGGCTGCTGATCACACATTTGGAATCTAAAATTTGCTAGAACAAATATTTTTGGAGTTATAAGCCTTTATGTTTTGGAAATTTTCCCTCCAAAATGGCCCCAGAATGGTCTCAAAAAACCTGTGATGAATGCACTATTTGAAAAGCTTCCGCGCGCCAACGGCGACTGCCACCTCACTGAAACGTGCTTGAATCGAAGGTCCCGATCGAGCAGTTTAAGAAAAATTAAAAGTGCAAGAAATGAGGCTGCCTAAGCAAAGTAGCAGCGTTTTTTCTGAAACCTTCAAAATCGGCCATTTTTGGAATTTTTGCATAGGTCGGGACCTGTTAAAAAATTTCAAAAACCCAAAATTTTGTAAATGGCTGAAACTTTGATATTTTATGTTAACTGGGCTGCTGATCACAAATCTGCAATCCAAAGTTTGCTAGAACCAATATTTGTGGAGTTATAAGCCTTTATGTTTTGGAAATTTTCCTTCCAAAATGGCCCCAAAATGGCTTCCGAAAACCTGTGATGAATACACTATTTGGAAGAGCTGCTGCGCGCCAACGGCGACTGCGACTTCATTGAAATGCGCTTGAAACGAAGGTCCCGATCGAGCAGTTTAATCAAAATTAGAAAGTGCAAGAAATAAGGCTGCCTAAGCAAAGTAGCAGCGTTTTTTCTGAAACCTTCAAAAATGGCCATTTTTGGCATTTTAGCACGGGTCGGGACCTGGTAAAAAATATGAAAAACCCAAAATTTTGTAAATGGCTGAAACTTTGATATTTTATGTAAACTGGGCTGCTGATCACAAATCTGCAATCCAAAGTTTGCTAGGACCAATATTTGTGGAGTTATAAGGCTTTATGTTTTGGAAATTTTCCCTCCAAAATGGCCCCAAAATGGCTTCCGAAAACC